>PVKS010002677.1:0-114653 GCA_004027875.1 Aplodontia rufa | reverse complement strand
AAATGCCCAGCCAGAGGTGATCGCACACCTCGGCCACTTGCCGTGGCCCTCTCGTGGCATCTGTGCCGTGGGCGTGTCGGTCTTCTCGAACACTGAACTTCTTGGGGCAGTGGCTGCACAGCCCCATCTTTGCGTCCTGGTGCCTGTCTGCAGGCCAGCCCGTGCTGGGACACTCTTGGCGGGCCCGCTGGACTGTGGCTGCCTTCACACCGTGTCCTCTCGTGTGCTTTCAATAACCCCTTTTGGACGTTAGCATTTCTTCGTGGTCACTGTTCCACCATCAGCAGGAAAGTGACCAAGGTACTCTGCCCTGGGGGGTTCAGCGGGGCTCCCTTCTGGCTGATTTTCCTCCTGGTTATGACTAAGTGCGTCAGCTTTCTCATGTCTAAGAACTTTTCAACTTTTCATTGAATGTGGACATTATGATAGTGTGTTGTTGGGAGTCTCGTCTACTCAGTTTTGTTTGGGCATCTAGCTAAGTTCAGTCTCGTGCTGCCAGGTCTTGGTTTTAGGCTTTGGTAGGACAGATCTAGGGTGGCCCTTACTTCATGACCGTGTCGTTCTGCACCTAGATTGTGTCCTTCTCAAGGGCTGAAACCAGAGCAGTGGTTACCAGGGTCTGGAGGAAAGAAGATATGATGACCGATGGGCACTGGGTTTTGGGGTGGTGGGAATTTTCCATCTCGATTGCACTGGTGATTATAAGACTGCATGAATCACAGACAGACATCTGAAAATGCAGAATCACAGAATGCAAATAATTCCGCCCTAAACCTGACTTTTAAAGAGAATGGCTGTCTTCCACTCTCCCTCTCCCTCTGTTCCGGGCCTGAACCCAGGGCCCTGCACACACTAGGCAAGCTCTCTACCTCTGAGCTGCTCCCCAGCGAGGGTGGCTCTTCTGAGGGCCCAGCTAAAGGCGTTTCCTTGCCTGGGCACAGTCAGGGGTTCCTTTCAGCTCCCGCTCCTCAGAACTCTCCTCTGCCTCAGGGCAGTCTTTCCTCTGGGCTCTGCGGCCCTGAACTTCAGTCTGTTTCCTCCACACTGACACCGCTGCTCTATTTACCCTTCATCAGCTAATGGGGAGGAGGGAAGAGCCCCTAAAGTAGGATAAACAGTCAGACCTTGTGTTAGAAAGCGGGTTTCTCGCTCGGGAAGCCTTTCCTGACGCTTTGCTTTGCTCTTGAAGCTCTGAGATAAAGACTTGGCTGGCTGCCTTACCCTGGAGTCAGCAATTTTAATTCTTTATCATCTTTAGACTAAGAACCTGAATAAATCTGGTATCAAAACTGCTTGGGAGGGCTGGAGTGGTGGCTCGGTTGTTACAGTGCTTGCCCGGCATGCACAAGTACACGGGTTCAAACCCCAGCACCCATGTACACAATAAGTGTCAGAGCAATGAAAGCCACTTGAAAAATTCAATAAAAATTGATTCTCTCTCTCTCTCTCTCTCTCTCACTGTCCCTCTCTCTTAAAAAAAAAAACTGCTTGGGAGGCTGGAGCTCAGCGGTTTTAGCGCTTGCCTGGCATGCACAAGTACGCGAGTTCAAACCCCAGCACCACGTACACAATGAAGTCTTGGAGCAACGGAAGCCACATGAAAAATTAAAGAAAATTGATTCTCTCTCTTACTGTCCCTCTCTCTTAAAACAAAACAACAAAAACAGAAAAACCCTTCTGCTTGGACTCCCAGAAGTCTTCCTGACCCTTAGGCTGAGCTCGAGCACCCTGGTAATGACTCGTTTTGTGAATCCAGTGTGGGCTGGGCACTCAGGAGGGCAGCCACACCTCCGTCCCCAGGCTGCACACTATCCCTTCGCTTCAGGCCTGGAACACTTTCGTGAACATGTGTGGAATGGACAAGAGTGAAGGAGCATGCGTGCGCACACACAATTCATGTCCTCTGCAGATGGTGCCCAAGTGCTTGGCAGAGCTTCCTGGCCCTGCTGTTCCTGTCTCTGACACAGCCCTGAGGGAGGCACTGAAGCTGCAGGGTGCGTGACCTCATCCCCCAGCCCCATATTGCACTTGGCTCCCTCTGGGACTGGGAGGCCAGGTGGACCTGCTCACGTCACTGCAGTGGACTCAGGCTTATCTCTGAGCAGAGGCCCTGGCACGGTGGCAAGGGCCCAGAGGCGCTGTGTGCTTGCTGTTTGGGTGTTCCTGGAAATCGGGCTTCTCCCAGGAGGGCCTTTGGCTCTGAGCCTGCCACCCCAGGGGAAGCAATGACCTGGGACGGGGCCAAGGAACAGGGCGGTGCCTGGGCAGGTCGAAGGTTGGCAGTTTGGGGTGGCCTGAAAATCACACTGCCTTCTCTCCAACCAGGATTATTTTGTAAAGCTGCCCCCTTCCCTCCGTTTCATCAGACACCCACTGTTTACTTCTTGACTGGCAGTCCCCTCCCATCCGCCTGCCTGTGTTGGTCTGAGTGTCTGGATTTCTGTCCCTGCCTGGCTGTCTCTTACCCATTGTCCAGCCAAGGAGTCATCCCTCTCTGGCCCCAAGCTGGCCTGGAGCTGGCCTGGAACTGCCCTGCCCCAAACTCTCAGCCGCCCCTTCCCTAGGACCCCTTCAGACATGCTGGCAGCAGGGACAAGTGCAGAGTCCCAGGCCAGGCTGGTGGCCCAGCTTTCTCGTGGGTGAGCCAGGAAGTGAGAGACCAGCACTGAGGGCAGATGGGCACCCTGCTCCTATGGAAGGGACCCTCAAAAACGGAAGAGGCAACGGCTCTGTCACAGCCCTCTGTGAGAGTCCCAGCTGGGCCCCGCAAGTCAGCCCTGCCCTGAAGCAGCCAGGAGGGAGCCCAGCCCTCCTGGAGATGGTCCTTCAGCTCCTTCCTCACCCTGTCCACCTGTTCTCCTCCCACACAGCTCCTTCCATTCCCATACTTCCATTGCCCAGCTGCACCTCCTCTCAGAGACCCCTGGGGCAGCACAGGGACTTGTGTCATTTATGGTCACCCCCACCCTGCCCTTCCTGGCTCCCGGAAGCCCTCTCCCAGGAGCTGTCTGCCATGAGCCAGGCCTCAAGGGCCAGACTCTCCAGGCTTCCATGAGCAGTCAGGATTATGAGACGGAGTCCAGGCAGATGGGCGCCAGCATTTTGCCTCTGTGCTGAGCGATCCCCTAGGAGGGGCCTCCAGGAGGAGAGCCCACATCCACCTGCAGGTGGAGGCAGATCGGGGGCAGTTCCGGGCCCTGTTCCTGATGTGTGATCTTGGCTGTATTTCCGCCAGTTTCTCCATGCTTCCTATCAGCTTTTAGTGGTGCCTTTCTGCCTGGGTTAGCCAGAGGTTTGTTTTGCTTCAAGCAAGAACCTTGACCTACCTAAGAGGAGATGTAAACCAAGCGCATCCCCAGCACCTAGGCTGCAGAGCAAGGGTGAAGGCCACCTGCTCCTGCCTCTTCCTCTTTTCCCTTGGAATGCATCCCCTGCCTCCAAGCAGGCCCGCCCACCTGATGGCAAATTCCTTGAGATAAGAACAGCTAAAAATGTTCTACGATGAAGGCATAACACAAGAGTCCTTCTGCAGGGATTTCTGAGACGCTCCAGACCTGTCCTTCTACACAGCCCCTTTCCCAAAGTTAGCAGCCATGCACCTGGCAAACCAGCCAGGCTAGCCAGCCCCAACGGACGCAGGCACACACATGTGTGTGACCATATGCATAGACACACGGAACTCACACACCCTTCCCTGCTGCTCCTCAGACACATGAGGCCTTGGCGGCCACATCCTGCCCAGTGCAGGCTTCTTGCACCCCTGACTGCAGGGTGCTGTGGGCTGTGTGAGCTCCAGCACCCCTGGTTACAGGGCCACCTTCAGTTGGTTTCCCCAGGTGGCCCTGTGTGTCTTTTACAGCTCAGAAGCATTTCTCAAAGACCTGGAACTATTTTCAAGAATGTAACCTTCAGAAGAATAAGACCTGGGTCTCCAGCACCCCCTAGCAGGACAGAATCCTAACTCTGGTAGATCTCAGGCAACACGCGTGGCTGGCCTGGTGTCCCGCATCCTAAACAACTCCTAGCACTTTCCGCCTCTCTGACTCCAAGTCCCTGGGCGCCCCCTTCATTGCTTGCTCTGACTTAGTTGGCTTTAAGGATTGCTAACTTTGGAGGTCACACAGCCGAGCTGTGCATTATGAACTGTGGATGACACCCCTGACGTGTGGTTGTGGTGATAATGGTTGTCTGGGGTATTTTCCAGGACCTGATGTCAAAGCCATTAAATCTTCACCTGGGCATGTGCAGAAGTCTGGGCAATCTTTCGATGCTAGGAGACTCCACTTTCAAATTATACTAACACTACCATCATCTGAACTCATGTCCGGTGAAGTCATGAAGTTTGTTAGTTGTTGTTTGATTTTTGGTACCAGGGATTGAACCCAGGGATGCTTAACCACTGAGTCACATCCCTAGTCCATTTTATTTTTTTATTTTAAAACAGAGTCTTGCTAATTTGCTGACACTGTCTTTGAACTTATGATCCTCCTGCCTCAGCCTCCTGAGCCGCTGAGATTACGGGCGTGCGCCACTGCGCCTGTCAAGTCATGAAGTTTGATTATGCAGGCAGAGACCACTGATGGCTTGGCCACTGTTCCCCATGTCTCAGACCACCTGTGACTTTATCCCATAAATATCTCCAAACCCTACCACAGGGGAGGTAGATTGAGACTTGGGTCCCTGCTGCCTGCTTGGCCACCTTGTGAATAAACTCTGCAAAGCCTGAGGCTTCAGTGATTGGCATATTGAGAAGACGAAATGGGCCTGGCTCATAACATGACTGGTTAACCTAATGTCAATTTTTCTCATTACGAACAAGTTTGATCATTTGAGAGAGGTCCTGCCTGCCAGGTATCTCCACCGTGAAGTTTCTCTTTTTTATTTTGTAATTAATGTGTTTAGAGAGGAGTACTTTGAAATTATGTAAATACCTCATCAAAATTTCAATTTATTCATAACTAATTTATATCAGTATGGAGCTGTGGAACTCTATTTTGTTCAGTGAGTGATATGTTATGATCATTTGTTTGGAGGCTCAAATTGTCCAGGGTTTGACCTGTGGGAGCCTGCTATGGTCTGAATGTTTGTGCCCTACAAAACTCATATGCTGAAATCTTGACTCTCAGGTGATGTTATTAGGAGGTGGGGTTGTGGGGGTGGCTGGGTTATGAGGGTGAAGCCCTTGCAAGAACTGGCCACGAGAGTTGGCCTTTCCATCACATGAGCACACAGCAAAAGTCGGTAATCTGCAGCGTAAAGAGGGCCCTCAGCAGGCCCTGATGGCTCAGGAACCCTGCCTTGCGGACAAACCAACTAGTCTATGGGATTTTTATTTATTTATTTATTTTCAGGGCTGAGGACTGAACTCAGGGCCGCTAAGCTAAATCCTCAACTTATTTACTTTTTTGTGTGGTGTTGGGATTGAACTGAGGGCCTCGCGCATGTCCGGTGAGCACTCTACCCCTGAGCCACACTCTGCCCGCAGTCTTTTGCTAGAGCATCTTAAATGGACTGGGCAGAGGACCTCCAAACTTGTTCTCATGACATGTTCCAATTGCTGTTTGAGCATGTCCTTGATTTCTGGCTCTAAAACAAGCCCCAGGCCCCCAAGACTGTCTTGGCCTAACCCTGGAATCAGCCAAGCAAGCAAGGGAATCTCATTGCATTGCTAGAAAAGTCCTAAATAGTGCTATAGCCTGCTCTGGGCCCCCACGTGGGCCAGTCTTCCACGATGGCCACCATGTCTGCCCCCACAATGCACTCCGTCTCAACTACAGCTCAGAATGCTGCCCCCCAAAATGCCTCACCATGTTCAGACACCGACAGCTCGAAACAAACTGCCCCCATCCAACAGGTGCCCTTACACGCTGCTTGGCATCCTTCTCCCCACGCAGCTTCTGTGCTGAGGGGCTCCTCCGGGCACACCCTTCACCCTACTGCATCTGATCCCATGCCAGGCTGTCCTGCCTCATGGCTCAGGCTCTGACCCGGAGCAGTCTGCCCCCGCCCTGCTGCGTGGGCCACCTCCCCACTCCTGCATGACCTCCTGACCTCCTGGTGGAAGCCCTCCTGGATGTTCTCTACTCTGCTGTGCTCCAACACCCCACCTAGGCCACGGGTCCCCCAAACAGGCACAACCCCTGCAGCAATGCCTCACCTAAAAGCTTTGGGAAGGAAAGAAAAGGCACCGCTCTTTAATCAAAGCTGGAGGCTGGTGCTCCGTGCCCAGAAGCTCTAACACAGCAGCCCCAGATCCACGCGCGGGGCGCTCGCTGGGAGCTCAGAAGTCCTCTGTGCTGACTCCGCCTTCACACGAGCCCTTCACAGGACGCCGCTGCTTCGCTGCACATGTTCTCAATCCCAGAAGGAGCAGCTCAGGAAGGAGCAGCAGTTGGCCAGCACACAGCTGGGGGATCACCCAGGCTGTCCAGCCCCCACGCCTCTTTGGACGTTTAGGACACTTCTAGCGAGGCAATTAGATGCCCTTGTCCCGGGTCCCCGAGCTCTGGGGTCTCCTCATGGGTAAGACCATCCTTGAGGGTTTTAGATGAGAAGACTTCCTCAGGCCCTGCGAACCCACAGGGGCTTTCCCTGGAGGAGGGAAGGGTAGGGAGAGCTCGTGCCAAGAGCTGGACGGGCACAGGTGGGCTCACGCTTGACAGAGGCTGGGGAGCCTCAGCCTACGAAGGGCACAGACCTAGTGATCTAGGCAAACAGGAGGCTCCATGGGGTGGCCCAGTAGATGCTGTTCCTAGGAACTTGCCGAGTTCTGCTCTAGACCTGAGAACTCCAAAAGGGAGCGGTGACAGGTAGGGAATGAACTGACTCTACAGCTGGCTTACCCTGCCATCATCATGTCACCAACATGCTGACACCATGCCATGGTCTGCCATCACCAGGCTGATGCAATGCCACTGTCCCATCATGCCACCACCATGCTGATGCCATGCCACTGTCCCACCATGCCATCACCATGCCAATGCCATGCCACTGTCCCATCATGCCACCACCATGCTGATGCCATGCCACTGTCCCACCATGCCATCACCATGCCAACTCCATGCCACTGTCCCATCATGCCACCATCATGCTGATGCCATGCCACTGTCCCACCATGCCATCACCATGCCAACTCCATGCCAGTCCCATCATGCCATCACCATGTCAACACCATGCCACTGTCAATCCATTGTTCCCTCATGTCCCCATGGCATTGTCCTGTCGAGCCATCACATGCAGGCATCGTGCCAGTGTTCCATCATGGCTCCACCATGGGATCACCATGCTGTCATCATAGATTTGGGGGGTGGCTGCAGACTTGCATTTGGATGAAGTGGTTTCCACCCATGACCTTTCTTCCTTCTAAGGCAGCAGCCAAGATGACCTTCCTACTTCTCACCCCCACCAGGGCCCACAGGGTGACGGAGGCAGCACTGGGGACGGTGGTGGTGGGAGCTAAGGAAGATGGCAGAGCTGAGACTCAGGCTGGAGTCAATGCACACCAGCAGCCCTGACCCTCTAACTAGCACTGCTCGTGGAAAACGTCTTTTCCCACATGCGAGATGCTAAACGGTGGACAGCCAGGAGCGTCAGCGTGGGTGCTGGGGCTGTGCATTTCTGAGGTCCAGGTGAGGGTCCTGGCTCTGACCTTGCCCGAGGCTGCATGCCGCAGTCTGAAACTCTGGTCTGCCACTGGGCCTTGCTTAGAGGTGAGCCCCCAACCCCTGCTCGGCCGTTCAGGCCTCTCACCCAGAGCCAGGAGAGGAATGGGGTGGGAGGTTCTGTGCCAGCAACACATGACTCCTGTAAACTTCAAGGCCTGAGAGCATCTGGAGGCCAGAGTGGAAGTAGGGGAAAGGTCACAGCGTCTGCCAGCTGTGGGACTGAGCGCCAAGGCCAGCAGGAACAAAGCAGTGGCTGGCCTGCTGGGCCAGACACCCACGGGCCACCCCTGCCTGGCTGCTGGCCACCCAGGAAGGCTGCACATCCCTGCGGCCAGGCCTGGCCACCAGCAGGTCTGCCCAGCATGCTCCCTGCTGCAGCACCTCCCTCCGTCTGTCTGGACCGGGGCTTCTCCAGGTGCCAGCCCTGGGTGTCCTACTGGGGCAGAGCTGCCGCTGGGGTACAGAGCGAGAGGCAGTCTGGTGCTCCTGCCAACGTCTGGTCCTCCACACCTGTGGGCTGACACTGTCAGGAGAGACAGCGGGAAGAGATGCAGGGCGATCTCCCTCCCTCGGGTCTCAGCGAGGCCTGTGAAGACCAGGCTGACAGAGGTCTTGGCATCTGTTAATGGGCAAAGAGGCCACTTGTGGTGAAGCTGTCCAGGCATGCCCCGTCCCTGTCTCCGGGCCCATAGGTATGCTGTCAGAGGCCTGGCCTCCAGCCCTCCCTCGGGCCCTGCTGTGCAGCACCCAGCCTGTTTCCAGACTCCCTAGTGTTTCGGTGCGAGTACACACGCAGGTTCCTGAAACACGCGTCCCAGTCCCCATGGATAGAGGAGAAAACCTCAGCCTGGCAACCTCGCCCGGCCCACCTGCCTGGTACAGATGCAGTGGCACAGGCAGCGGATCCAGTGCAGCAGGGGGAGCTGGAGTGGTGCCTGGGGGGAGCACAGGGCAGGGTCTGGACCCCGGGCACCCACTGGTAACGAGTCAGGCAGGGAAAGAGAAAGGAGTGAGGCATGAGGGAGAGCATGTGGCCAGGTGGGCTGTGTGAGCAGAAGCCAGATGAAAAATAAAACTGGTTCTCATTCTCTTAAAACAAAGTTATTATTATTAATATTTTTATTTTTAAAGCCCAAATCTGGGGCTGGAGAGGTGGTTCAGTGGTTACGGCTCTTGCCCGGCATGCGCAAGTATGCGAGTTTGAACCCCAGCACCACGCACACAACGAAGTCTCAGAGCAATACAAGCCACATAAAAAACTAAATAAAATTGATTCTGTCTATCTCTCTCTCTCTGTCTCTCTTTCCCATTGTCCCTCTCTCTTTAAAAAAGCCCAAATCCCACAGCAGAGATGAACACCAGCAGCCTGGCAGCTGCCCAAGGGTGCAGAAGGGGTTGGGAGCTCTCTGAGAACTGCTGTCGTTTGACCTGTCTGGTGGTGCTCTGGAAAGCAGGATGGTAAGGTTGCCTGTATTCCCCAAGCGATTTGTCAAAAACTACTTGGCAGGAATGAAGGTGACCTTCATGGCTGCCTGAGACACGCAGGGCAGTTGGGGCAGGAAAATCCAGGCGACGAAAGATGCACAGGTGCTTCGAAAGGCGCCACCACGCTCCCGGGAACCCTCAAGGCCATGCGGTCACAGGGCTGTGCGTGCAAAGCCCTGAGGTGGCCCTAGGATGTCACCTCCAGGGGGCCTCCGAGCAATGAGGAAGTGGAGGCCAGGGCAGAGGTTTGGCCTGCCGGTTGAAGGTGTGGCAGCACCCAGGACCCTCCCAACGACTCCGGGGCTTGGCGGCAGCACCCTCAGAACCCTCCCAATGACGCCAGGGCTTGGGAATTTTAGGAAATCTGTCCGATCAAGCCAACCACCAAGCTGAGCGAGCGAGATTTTGGTGTCCACTCGAACATGGAACATGGCTTTTCAGAATTAATAGTCAATAAGCAAACAGCAACAACAGACCCAGAAAAGGGAAGACTTCTGGTTCCCAGGGCAGCCATAGCATGCCGTCTAAAATGTCCAGTTTTCAACAAAAATTTCAAGACATGCAAAGAAAGGAGAAGGCATGGCCCTGTACGGGGCAAGCTAGGCAGACGTCTTCAGGATGCTAACAGAACTAACTGAAAACACCTCTGAAGAACTAAAGGAATGCTGACTGCCACCAGCCTGCCCCGGCCACTCTCACCTCTCGCTCAGCATCCCGGTCCAACCCGGGGGCGGCTGGGGCAGAAGCAGCAAGCGGCTGGCCTTGGGGACCTGCTGTTGGGTGACTTCAAATCAACAGAAATGGAACAAGGGTCAGTGGGGAGTGCTGGACACTGGAAGGGCGCTGTGGTCACAGGCTTTGGGAAGGTCGAGATGGTGGCTGTGCCTGCGGGGGTACGACAAGTCACCCAGCCCCTGAGCCCACAGCTCTTGGTGACATGCAGATGGGACCTTGCCCAGCTCTGCCAGGCCCTCCCCACCACACAGCATTCCTTAGATGATCCTCAGCAGAGGGCCAGGAGCTGCCTGAGGCTTTCTGCCTCAGAGGCTTTCTGCTCATTCCTGGGGACACTGGTGCCCTGGGGGGCCACGGCCGCAGCCTGCCCGGCCTGCGGGATGTTTGCTCTCTCTTATCACCACCACCCTGCAAACAGAGTTGAAGTGCCCCGTGCGGGCACTTGGTAACAGGGCCATCTGCACGGTTGCTGCGCACAACTTGTGCTTCACCTGCACGGACAGGGCGAGAGCCTCACTGTCCTGCCCTGGCCCCAGAGGATGCAGGCACAGGAGGGTGAAGCCTGGGGCAAATCGGCCTCCTGGGAGTTGCAGCTATAGCAGAGACAGGGCCTCGGGCTGTGCAAGCAGCTCTCACCCGCCACCTCCCTGCACAGTTGGGCAGGTGACCACTCACAGCAGCTACCTGGGGAACAGGGTCACTCGCCAGGACAGGGAGAGGGGAAGGAAGCCTGCTCACCCCTGAAATCAGCACACTGTGGCCTTGGGCATGTTGACAGCGTGCTCCAGACAAAGAGTAACAGGAAAACATCTGTCTCTATCACCTATCAACCAATAAAAGAGACAGGTGGAGGAGGAGGCCAGGCTCATACATCTGGGGACGGGGAGAAATCCACTCTCCCATCTGCGCACTGGAGACCCAGGGGAGCTAACTCAGCTTGAGTGCGAAGGCCTGAGAAATGGGGGAGGGAAGAGCCAAGGGGGTGTGAGGCTGGGTTCCGAGGCCTGAGAGCCAGGAGCGTGAGTGTCCAAGGGCAGGAAAAGATGGCAGTGAGAACGCGCCCACACTTTGCCTTCCTCAAAGGCCAGGATGGTCTCCCTGGCGAGGAGCATCTTCCTGTTCCTTCCATAGACCCAAACGCTATCTTTGCTGGAAACAATGCTTTACCTGCTACCTGGGCACCCATTAGTCTGTGTCCCCCCGCTTTGTCAATTTAACACCCACACTGGTTACCTTAAACCACATTTTGTTTAGGTCAAAATCCCACCTAAAATGATACACCTGTTCTCGTACAGCTGCAAACACATCAATCCCTTCACCCAAGGAGAGGTTTCGGTCCTTGAGTGACATTTACTCTTCTCTGATAACCCATGGTGTGGCCACTATGAAGTAAAAGCAACAGCACCTGAATGCTGTTAGGAAGTCAGCGTGTCTGATGCACGATAAGGAAGAAGAAAACAGAACGTGCTTCCTACACGGACAGACACGAAGGGGCGCCTAGGGATGAAGGAAACTCCTGACCCACTCATTTTCGTGACTGGTCCTACGATCATGGCTGGCGCTTACCTCCTTCTTTAATCTGTTCTGCATTCCCATTGCTTCAGCAAGTACCTGCGGGAAGGACTGGAGGGTCTGGGCCATCTGTAGTCCCACCAGCACTGAGTTTATTTATTTTTTTATTTAGTTGTGTACATGGTGCTGGGGTTTGAAGCCAAGTCCTCGCGCACTGGGGCATAGGGCATGGTAACATCAGGACACCGCGAGGGACCTCCTGCATTCAGATGTCCTCTGCCTCTGTTGTGCGGAAGTCCCGTGCCTCTGTAGCCTGGAGCAGTGCACCAGACAGCACCATAACCCTCCTCAGAGATGTGAGTAGTCCACGGGGCTGGGAGCCAGTTTAAACTTCAATTCCATGGAATCATTGATGTGTCTCCTGGTAGCAGCTTTCCTCCCTCTGGAACTAAGGCCACCAGGCCAGCAGAGCATGAAGACTAAGAAGAGGATGCAACATTTTTCAGTAGGTCCCTGGTGACCTCCTGGTAACGGTGAGCAGTGGTGCTCCCATCCCTTGACTCCTGGGCCTGGGAAGCCTGACTATAGGATATGGCTCAGAGCACGTGCAGCTTCCTGGAGAACCCTGTCTTGGCCCTACAAGGTACAGCCACTTAGCCACACTGTAATTGATAGGACATTCCAGTTTCACCAAGCCAGTGGCTGCAGGATGGTAAGGAAAACTGCAAGACTAGAGAGTTCTAAGGGCACGGGCTCTTTGCCAAACTTCTTTGGCTGGGAAGTGAGCTCCTTGACCAGGCACTCGTCAAGTCCACGGATGCTCCTTTTGGCAGAGGCACTGCGAACAGGAAAGGCAAATCAAATCCAGATGTCTATCCGAGTGAGAAAAGAACACTGCCTCTTCCCTGATAGGAGTCCAGGGTTATCAACGTGCCATGTCACAGGCTGGTCACCGCAGGTAACGGTGCTGTATCAGGGACTCACGTTGGTCTCCACTCCTATAGACTGGGCACTTAGCCATGGCCATCGCCAGGCCATTCTCGCTAAGTGGAAGGTCATGTTGCTGAGCCCGTGGCAAACCTCCATTCCTGCCACTATGGTGAAGGGAGGCAGAAGGGCCGATGCCCTCCTGGGTGGGAAGGTCAGTTCCCCTGGCAGGAAGGCTCGTCAGTATTTAGGGGCGCAGTGTCCTTGTGCCAGCTTAGAGAACCCTATTTCTCCTGAGGGTAGACACTGAAACGCGAGGTGTTCAACGGTTGTGACTTGGCCAACTGCTCGATGAGGTTCTGCAGTTGACCTTCAGCATTTTCAGTCCTGTGGCTATGGCTCCCCTTCATAGCACTTGGAAGTTCATAGGCTTTTATGTGGCCCTAGAGCCAGGAATCTGAGTCCCCAAGCATGTTTAGCTTCCACCACTTTGTCCAGGAATATTAGGACCAACTAACCACCATTACATTCCTGGCTTTTCCAATTTTTTTTTGTTTTTTGGCAAGTCTCATATATAGTTAGCTCTTTGCTTTTTTTTTTTTCTTTTTAAAGAGGGACAATGAGAGAGAGAATCGATTTTATTTAGCTTTCATGTGGCCTTCTTTGCTCTGACACTTTGTTGTGAATGTGATGCTGGGTTTTCAACCTGGGTCCTTGCACATGCCAGGCAAGGGCTGTAACCGCTGAGCCACGGCTCCAGCCCAGCTCTTTGCTTCTTATCAGTGGTTAACTAGGAGTGTCCAATGGACGTCTGCATTTCTCCATAAACAGCTCATGCCATGGACTACCAGCATCCCCTTCTCTAATAAGAAATGGAGGATTGATTCATCAGGGGCTGGAGTGCTTGACTAGCATGCATGAGGACCGGGGTTCAAATCCCAGCACCACATATGCAACTAAGTGTCAGAGAAACAAAGGCCACACGAAAAAAGTAAATAAATGAAACTGATTCTCTTCTTTTAAAAAAATAAGAAATGGAGTCATTAACATCTTTAAATCTAATCCACTTAACCACATCCCAAAACCTCCCTCCTTTGGGAAATTCTCAATGGTTATCTCTGAGTACAATTGGGGAGGTAGGAAATTTCTTAGAAAAATCTCCTGCAACTGTAACATTCATTCTTATGGATAATTGGATGTGTTTTAGCATGTGTTATATTTATAATACAATAAATAAAATTTGGTTCAAAGCAAATTGTATTGCTGATTTGTGTACATCTAAGAACATGTGACAACTAATCCCATCATTATGTAAAACTATATAATGCACTAATAAAAAAATTAAAAACAAATTGGTTCAAAGAAAATATGCAGGGGGTGGTACACCAAGAGGGTTGTGTGCATTAAGAGACTTGAATGTGAGAGGAAGAGCCCAGATCCTGCTTGAAGAGCCAGGGGGTCTGGGATCTGGGGATCGGAAGGCAGAAGTTGGGGTCCAAGCCAGACTGCGCCACTGATTCACCTCAGGTGGGACGCACATGTTACCAACCCTGGAGGACACAGCTTCCTTCTGCACAGCTGGTCAAACACCTACCAAGGTGTGGTCCAGCTCCCCTCCCACGAGCAAGGATTCAACTCAGCCTCCACCTTGGTGCCCTCCCACCTAGAGCTTGCTGTCCCCTGAAGCCACCTGTGAGCCACTCTCTTTGGGACTTCTGCCTTAGTGACTGCTATCACCAGATGATTTCGACCTACTAGCCCTACTCTGTGGACTATTGGCCCAAGTCCCACTCTGGTGCATTTCTGAGCTTTAGTCTTGCAAGTGACTGGGTTATCTGAAGGCACTGGCCAGTCACTCACTTCATCACTACAGAATGCTTTTCTGAGCACCTACTACCAGACCAGCATTGGTTGGGGTGTTAGAGACCCACAGGCATCAAAGATATCACCCTGCTCTCCAGGAAGTGAGAAGCTGCGGGAGGATGAGCAGGCATCTGATCATGACCCTAAGCAGCGACAGCTCAGAGCGATTCTGAGAAACAGGGTAACCCCTACGGGGAGGTCAGGGAGGCCACCACCTCCTAAGTTGTGCAGAAGAGCTAGGTGACAAGCAGGAAGCATAGCAGCAACAGGGGCCCAGGCCAGAGGACCTGCTGCCAAGACCGAGGTTCCTGTGCGGAGCTGGACTTCGCAGCCACTGAGTGGCTGGGAGCTGGGGCTGCTGCAGAGCCTGAACTTCCAGCCCAAGGGCTGGAATGAAAATGCACAAGTATCAGGGGCGAGCTAGCAGGGAACTGACTCCACTAAGTGGATGGTGTTCATTAAAGATGTATTTTAGGGGGCTGGAGCAGTGGCTCAGCAGTAGAGCGCTTGCCTGGCATGCGTGAGGACCCAGTTCCAACCCTAGCACCACATACACAGCTAAGTGTCAGAGAAACAAAACAAGATAAAACATAAATTCATTCTTTTACTTTTTCTCTCAAAAAAATACATACACATATATATATATATGCACAAACACATATATGCATATATACATGTATGTATGTATATATACATTTATATATATTTTTACATGTCTCTCATTTAGGCCATGGATGACCTGTTCAGGACAGTTGTTTTAGAAATTCTCATGCATTGGGGCTGAAGTGGTGGCTCAGCAGGTGGAGCACTTACCTGGCATGTGCAAGGTTCCAGGTTCAAACCCCAGCACCACACACACAACTGAGTGTCAGAGAAATGAGGGCCAGATGAAAAAAAATAAAATTTATAAAAAAAAAAAAAAAGAAATTCTCATGAATTAAAACAACATTGGTAAGGGCTGGAGCAGTGGTGCAGTGGTTACGGGGCTTGCCTGGCATGCGTGAGCACGTTGGTTCGAACCCCAGCACCACATACAGAAGTGTTAGAACAATGAAAGCCATATGAAAAACTAAATAAAAATGATTTTCTTTCTCTCTCTCTCTCTCTGTCCCTCTCTCAAGAAAAAAAAAATATTGGTAGATTTTTAAACTAAACACTGTTAGGTTTTTAAACACTAACAACATTTAAGATTTTCAGTATGAAAGTTCACCATCATCTTTAGTGGCTGGATGTCAGTAAGAATTGAAAAGTTACTCAGGCTCCTCTATTTAACAATTACTTGGATCATCTTGAACATCTCAAAAGAAAAATTAATATGAAGGAAGCAATCTAAGTAAACACATTAAGAGAGGGCCGGAGCGGTGGCCAGCGGTCACAGCGCTTGCCTGACACGCACAAGGATGCAAGTTCAAACCTCGGCACCATGCACACAATGAAGTGTCAGCAACAAAAGCCACATGAAAAACTAAATAAAATTGATTCTTTCTCTTTCTCTTGTTGTCCCTCTCTCTTTAAAAAAAAAAATGAAATAAGGAGGACAGTGGCTCAGCTGTTGGAGCGCTTACCTGGCATGCACGAAGACCTGGGTTCAAACCCACAGACACAACTAAGTGTCCAAGAAACAAAGCCCAGATGAGAAAATAAAGTTGATTCTCTCTTTCCTCTCTCTTAAAAAAAAAAAGAAAAGAAAGGAGAAAGTGATAACATGAGATGCATTTAGCCTCTAACTTTTTTTAAGGTTTTCATAGACTTTATTGTTACAAGGGGTGACCCCATTTTTTTAAGGTTTTAGACTCTAATATTTTAAGATCTCCAATTTTGTTTTACTATTCAATGAAAGGATAAAGTCAAACTGAATAAAAGGAAATGACATATTACGAAATAGACATATAAAATTTAATCCCTTTGGTTTAAAACATATCTGCAACAACAAAATTAAAAACAAGACAAAATCGATTTCATAAAACAAAATATAAAATATTGTTATGCGACCCGTGTCCCATATCTTAAGAAAACCAGCAATTTAGTTCACATACTTCATTAGAATATTTGAACCTAAGAAGGTAACTATCAATCCTACTTATACAAATGACCTATTCTAGTTCCCTAAACCTAAAGATACCCGTGATTTTATTTGTTATAAAATTACATTTTAAGTACTTTTGTATATTTAAATGTGTACAAAATGTTCCCCTGCCACAGTAGCATATTCTCATAAATCCATGAGGGCTTTCTAGAATTGTTAACACACAGAGCGAGCAAAGCATATGAGAGCCATCTCTCCTAACAGGAAGAGGAAGGAATCCATTTGGAGTTATTTTGCTGGCTTCACAGTAACCACGGCACGTGGGCTGTACGTGTGCTCACTCTGCCCAGGAACACCTGCCTGTCACCCACATGCACGAAGCAGCCGTGTTCTCCATTTACTTCACCTGCTAAACCGTGCAGAAACCCACATCACAACATTCTCAATGGCAGACAGGGTCTTTGTCACTGAGAGGTCTTGCTATGCTGGGGAGCGGTGCTTGTGTCTGGGAAAACACAGCATCCCCTCTGCTTAGTCCACGTTATCAAAAATAACTTAACCTTTTGTCTAGGGAAACTCTTCAAGGTAGATCTTTACCATCTGTACACAGACACCGTTATTATATATTATATATTTGTATCAGACACGTATATACACATTTACAGACACAGACCTTCAAGAAGATATTGCACTTATATACAATGCAGCTTTATCTTAACTCATTTCACACTGTGACCCACTCAGATTCTTCATAAGGAAGGCAGCTGAGATGTCCAAGAAGCTGCAAGGAAGACTCCAGTAGCGCGCCCTCGTTAGTAAACACTGATTGGAGGACGAGAGGTGAGGGAGAGGGCTCAGCCCTCTACTGCTGGAGCAGCTGGAGTGCAAGCGAGGTCCTAGAGCCAAGCCTATGGCTTTTCCTCATCCCACTGGAACACAGACCCACCCCTATTGTAGAGACAAGGCAGATACCTCAATATTTTGATAAATAAGAATGTAGCAGGCACCCTAAAGGTTCCCAGAGTCTGTTCAATCCTGGAACAAAGTTTTCACGTTTAGTCCTATGCATATCAGAAATTCAAACATAATGATAACGGATTTTCCTGTCATCTGAAAAATGCCAATGCAATACATTAAATGCAGGTCCATTGCCGACTCCAAAGGAATCCCTTCCTGGCATCCACTTGTGTTTGCAAGGTGGGTGTGCGGGTGCCCGCAGCTGGCCAGATGGTAAGATACAGAACACCTCCATTGACCTCCCAGGGGCGGAGGGCCTGGC
Source organism: Aplodontia rufa (assembly GCA_004027875.1). Classification (NCBI taxonomy): domain Eukaryota; kingdom Metazoa; phylum Chordata; class Mammalia; order Rodentia; family Aplodontiidae; genus Aplodontia; species Aplodontia rufa. The sequence continues at coordinate 97,162 of PVKS010002677.1, read as the reverse complement.
CTCAGATCTCGGTCAGGGTGAGCTTGTACGACCCCCCCGCTTCTTCCATCTGCAGCTGGAAGGTGTCTTCATTGGAGTAGTGCTTCACAATGTTGTCATCCATGTTCACCAGGATCCTGGGTGAGGAGACACACGAATTTCCGTCAGCCTTCCTGACTCCAGAGGGAGACCTGAATTTAATCTTTATGCTGCACTTACTAGCTGCGAAAGTGACGCAGCACGTGGGTGGTAAACAGGACAAAGGGCCTGCTGCTCCTTCTATCACACAGCACTCGTGCAATAAGGGGCACCTCGTCTACAGAGGAGCACCCACGGTCCAGCTTCAGAGAGCACATGGACACAACTCCTCCCATGATCTGAAGCCCCAGCTCCCTGGCAACTGTCCTCCAAGTCTAAACCACACTGCCAAGCCCAACCTTCCCACTAGAAGCACCCAGAGAATCTCTGTTAGGGCGTGATGTAGAACTAAGCCCCCAGATTCTTACGTACACCATGCTGATCAGTTCTGTGCCAAACCGCACCAACACTCAATTGAAACAACTAAAAGTATCAATTTCTGGACAAAGAAGCAAGGTTGTACAACTTGAAAACGTGACGTGGGGCAGGGTGCTCGAGTCGAAAGCAGTCAATCAAAACTGGTCTGAGTTTTGGCTCTCCCAGCAGCAAGCCCTGTGACCTTGGACAAGCCTCTCATGCTCCCTGAGCCTTAGGTGCCTTAGATAACACCCAGTTCAGAAAGATGAGGTGAAAATGAGCCAAAATGGCATGTGAAGTGCCCCCACCCAACTCCTGGCTCACTCACGCAGTGCGTGTCAGTCACCCTCCTCACGCATCCCGGGTCTGGCAGCTGCTTACGGCCGCCATGCGCGGGAGGGGCAAGTACAAAGGTATGGGAAATAACTATCCACAAAAGTGACTTCGAAGGTAGATGAATTTTAATTCAACAATTTAATGAGAAAAATCACACTGCTCCTGGCCAGAGGCACAGAGGGGCCTGTCCCAGCTTACCCTTTCTTGCACTTCTTGAATATTTTTCCAATCTTGTCTTGGGGTACATCATATTTGTCTGAGATCTAAAGACCAGAGAAAAACAGTTACAAAACAATGTTTACATGATTTCAAAAACCCCAAATAACCACTATATTCACAAATACCTAGTCACACAACTTTCTGTTTTACTTGATCTTAGCCAAAAAGCTGAGAAGCAGTTCAACTTTGTTCCTGCATACCAAGACACGGAGGAGACTGGCCACGTCCTAAGGGAGAGGGATGCAGCCCTAAGTATCCCTTTACCTTCCCCCTGATTCACCCCAACGTCAATAAGCCAAATGACTGAAAAAATATCTACAACGAGGACAAGATTAGTGAATTATATGGTCATAATCTATATTTGAAAGTTATTAAGCTTTGGGGCTGGAGAGGTGGCTGAGCAGTGGAGCGCGTGCCTGGCACGCGTAAGGACCCAGGTTCAAACCCCAGCACTGCATATACAACTAAGTGTGGGAAAAACAAAAAATCAGATGAAAAATAAATAAAATTAACTCTCTTTAAAAAAAAAATCATTCGGCTTGATTGTCACAGAGCAATTTTAGGTTTGAAGCGAAAATGAGCAGAAAGCAGAGTCCCGGTATATCCTCCTCACTCCCCACAAGCCCCCCCCGTCCACATCTCGCTGCATCTGCTGAGCAAATGTCCCTAGAATATTCTTCACTCAAGCCCACAATGCTTCTGAGCAGCCATGCTAGAAGTGACATTACTCCTGTGCCAACTCTGGGGTCTTCCTTTTGGGGTGTGAAGGTGATCTGACTTTACTTTGACTCAGTCAAGATCAAATCCCTCCCTCACTGGACATGGGGTGGACACCTGGCCTCAGTCTACAGAGCACAGTTCATGGCAGCCCAGGGCCTCGGAATACCAAGCTAAGGCTTTCAGTCCAGCAAGGCAGGCACTTGGGCTGTCACCGTGTCAACAGCCCTGGTCCCTCCCACAGCGCTGGGTAATGATGCTTCACATACGCACGAAGCCCCAGCCCCAAGGAATGTGAGCCACTGCCACCAACTCCTTGAGAGCTGCGAATGAGTCACACGGGTACAGGAGTGCTCCACCTTCCCACGCTCCTCTCATCCCATAATTGACGCTGTGCACTATTATTAGGAAATGGGGAGGGGCTGGAGCAGTGGCTTAGCAGTTGGAGCACTTGCCTTACAAGCTCGAGGACTGGGTTTGAACCCCAGCACCATGTACACAACCAAGTGTCAGAGAAACAAAGGCCAGAAGAAAGAAATAAATACACTTTGATTCTCTCTCCCTCGCTCTTTAAAAAGGAAGAAAGAAATAACGGGGCTGGAGCAGTGACTCGGCGGTTACGGCGCTTCCCCGGCATGCCCGAGTACACGAGTTCAAACCCCAGCACCCATGCACACAGCTGAGTGTCGGAGCAACGAGAGTCATGTAAAAAACTCAACAAAAAATTGATTCTGTCTCTCTCTCACTGTCCTTCTCTCTTAAAAAAAATAAATAAATAAAAGAAATAGTGAAAGGTCAAAAGACAGGACAAAAAAAGAAAAAAAGGAGAGATGCAGGAAGCAGGAAACGGCAGTGGGACTGGTGGTGGTGTCTCTGGTACAGGCGGGCAGGGACACTGAGGGATCTGTGAACTCCAGGTGCTCCTCTGCTACTCCGTCCCCTCCCCTGCTTAATTAATGTCTACACTGCGCTTTCCCTGCCTGAAAACCCACATGTTCGTTTCCTTGCTCATGACACCGTCTCTGTCTTCCTAACTGTACGGCAGACTTCATCTGGCACTGTGTCACACCTTGTGACTCCATGGACTGCAACAGCACCTGGCTGGAAGCAGGCCCTCATGGAGGTCTGTCAAGTGAGGCACACACTGCCATGACCAGGGGGCCTGGGATTGCAGTCCAATCATGCACCATTGTGAATTCAAACACTTCTCTGACTAGGGCTGGAGTGGTGGCTCAGCAGTTGGAGCGCTTGCCTTGCATGTGCGATGACCTGGGTTCAAATCCCAGCACCACGTATACATAAGTGTCAGAGAAACAAAGGCCAACTGAAAAACTAAATAAAACTAGCTCTCTCTTTAAAAAAACAAACAGTAAGAACAACATCAAAAAAACAAACAAAAAAAAACCACCCAAAAACAGATTTCTCTAGCCTACAGGGGCCTGAGACTGGGAAATGTCAGAACGCACTGCTAACACTCACATTTCCGCAAGGCAAAGCCAGAAAGGGGAGTCAATGCTGCACCCTTCCTTCCATGTGTGTCTCCCCAAGGACGCTGGGGTTAGCAGACCCCTCCACCGGATTGTGGTCGTCACTGGCTGCACCTTCGCATTTCTCAGACACACTCTGGGTGGCCTGTGCAGTTCAGCGCGGATCAGGAGCAAAGGCACACCTCGGAGCCACTGGCGGTTTTTGTTTTGAGACTGGGGATTCAACCAAGGGATGCTCTACCACAGAGCTACATCCCCAGACCTTTTTATTTCTTCCTTTGAGACGGGGTCTCACCAAGTGGCTGAGGCTGGCCTGAACTTGTGGTCCTCCTGCCCCAGCCTCCCAAGCCGCTGGGACTGCGGGTGTGGGCCACTGCACCGGCTTCCACTGCTTTTATGTATGATATTCTTAAGGTTTTACTTGACTAACGATAACTGTGACGGTGATGTTGACCAAATTATTTAAAAAACTGTTAGCCTCTAGATCATTTGCTACCTGGCAGTCTCCCTTTAACCAAGTACCAAAAATCAAATGGTTTCAAAGGCCTCACAGGTGCACGAGTTCAGCAGAACACATGGACTGAGTGATCCTTGCCAACTCCAGGCTGGGCACATGGGGCAAGAACTGCACGGGACAAGACAGACCTGCACACAGACAAGGACCCCCAAGTGTGTCCAGTGTGGCCACGTTACAGGCACAAAGTGAGACCTGGAGAGGAAGGGGCCGAGGCTCTAGCACAGCAGAGGCACCCGGACAGCGACAGAACCTGCTCAGTGGTCACGCTGTGTGTCCTACTTACAGCTTCCATCAAGCCCTTCAGAGATGGGGTCTTCAGCATCAGGGCATCGAAGACTTCTTCAGACTCCTTTCGGACGTAGAGAAGCACTAGCACCAGCCAAGAACAAGGAGGCAGAGAAGACAAAATGCTGGTTAATTCACAAGAACAAGGTAAGAGACACAGTCACACCAAGGCAGCAAACATGAACCACGTAACACTTGTCCTAAGGACGCAGGCTCAACGTAGGAGTCAGTGTGATGAACAGCCCTGCAGGGGCTGAACACCCCCACCAAGCAACAGGGCCAACGCACCTCGCTGCGGTTCTTCTACCCTGGGCAGCTTAGCAGGAGGTGGGACAACAAAGTCATCTTCCGTTCCATACGGCCCCCTTTTCAAGGCAGATCTATGGGCAACCAAAATACAGTCAGCGACTTCCATCTCAATTAACTGCATAAGCAGAAGAGTTTCTTTTCAGTATACATCACTGAATTTCAGACTCTTTAATCTAGCTCAGCTTCCTGGTTTTGTGGCTGAAAATTCTGAGGCCCAAAGCAAGATAACAGCTGAGCCAGGAGTCCTGGTTACTTAATGGCGTCTCTGGGACTCTCCCGCTACCTGCTGCTCTTCCACTAGACCCAGTCCTTTCCTTCTCAAGGACAGAGGGCCGCTTTTCAGGAAAAACGTTCCGAAGGAGATAAGATCTGAGCTAACCAGGGGTGACAAAGGAGAGGGCATTTCGAGAGAGTGGAAAGTGTGAGCAGGAAAAGGCAGAGCCAGGCTGGCTAGAGCAGGCCGCTGCGGGAAAGCCCATCTAGGAAGGGAGGCTGGCTCCACATTCAGCTGGAAGGAATCAGATTTTACATCACGAAAAACAGGGGCTCTTCCTAAGTTGGCGAGACAGGAGGTGGTGGCCAAGACCCCAGGCAGGACAGCCTGTGAGAGGACTGGTGATCATCAGAGCACACCTTCTTGAGGTCATCACCCTGTATGTGGAGTCCATGGAAAGGAAGAGAGGAATGGGGAAGGAGGTCCACAGGTCTCACTGCTGCTGTTACAGGCCCGGGTTCTGGGGGCTCTGTGGGGAGGCCTGGGGGTGAGCACAAAAGCAGCGCAGGAGCTGAGGGCGAGGAAAGCCTGGGCTTGGTTTTGAGCAGGACGATCAGCTCAGGAACAGGGGCAGGGCCTTAAAAACAGCTTCCCAGTTCCGAATGCACAACAGGCATCCAGGGAGGGTGCCTGCAGGGCCGATGTCTGCCAACGCCAGGAGTGAGGAGGCGCGCGGGACTGGCCTTCAGAGATGGGGCAGAGTTGGCAATGTGCGAGGCTGGGTGCACCCCAAGATGACAGGTAAAGTCCTGGAAGTGGAGCTGAGATGAACGAAAGGAGGGGGCCAAGGAATGGATGGTGCGTTAAGAAAGGTCAATCACACGAACTTTTCTGTGTTAAGACCAAAAAGGGAAATTTACAAAAAAACAGAACCTTTTCTTTCTTGTCCTAGGGCCATCAGGAAGGACAGGCCATGTGGGGGCTGGACAGGCTGGAGGGGTTGCAACCAGCCCCTCCTCCTGGCAGGACATCTGCACGGGGGCTTGGTGGTGGTGCAGGGGTGGGGAGCAAGGCCTCAAAGGCACTGCCAGGGTCCCCATCCAACTCTAAATGCCTTCTCCACCACAGGCAAGCAGCGACTCCTGGAGAAGAGGCTGGCTCTGTGGCTCCAAAGGCCAACACCAGCACCTAAGTACTCCCAGAACAAATGGCCAGGAGAGTAGGAAGGGCTCCCACTGGCCAACTCGGGCATGCTGGGTGTCCAAGCACAGGGCAGAGGAGACCACAGCTGAAAACGGGAAGCTAAGAGTCCACACGACACAGTAAATTCGTGAGCAAGCTGAAAACCTGGCAGGGAATGGGACTTAGCGGCACAACATATCTCACTCCAAGCACAAAGGAGAAAAAACTTCATGCAAGAAGCCTGGCAGACACCGTGCCTAAGCTGCGTGGCAATGGGACAAACTGAACTGAGAGTTACCAGCCGGATGCCTAAGGACAGTGGCACCACTAGGAGCGTCACACTCCACAAACAACTGGCTTATGGTCTTCAAAAGTATTCTATCAGGAAAGTCAGGGAAAGGCCAAAGATAAGGAAAGGCCAAGACTGCTGCAGACTCTCGACAGCACGGGCAGCGTGTGCTCCCGAACAGGGTCCTTTTCTGCTAAGAGGACTCCGGGTCTGGAGACTATGGGCAGCCACATGTCAGGGCTCACATCCTGACTGGCTATGACATGGAGGATGTCCTGATTTGATGGACACGCACTGCACAGGACGTATGAAGGTCGGGACTCTGGATCAGCAACTTAATTTCAAGCGGCTCAAGAAATACTGAATTTTCTCTCTGCACCGTCCTTGCAACTTCCCTGTACTAGAGATTGCTTAAAAATAAACAAGTTTACTAAAGCAAAAAACACAAATCTTACCCTTCACCCTCCAGCTCCTCTGAGGCAATGGGAAGAACCTAAGACCAAAAACAAAGACTGCTTTTCAAACTGGTAAACAGGCCTTCCAACGAGTTAGCCCATGCACGAGTTCTCCCAAAGCAGGGGCGATTCTCAACTCAACTAGTCCACCATCACATCCTGTTTAAAATCAGTATCAAGTCCTGTAAGCCTTATTTCTCAATGCCCAGATTCTTACAGCGATCTTAAAGTTCTCCAACTTAGGGGCTGGTACCCTGTGGCCTGTGGGCCACATCTGGGTCTGAGACCTGCTTTAGAAAGTATCTACTGAAACAAAGCCACCCATTCATTTCTGTCTGGTATACAGCTGCTTCTGCATCAGAACGGCAGAAGTGAACAGCACAGACCAAAAGCCTCAACTAGCTACTACCATCTAGCCCTTTATAGGTTTGCTGGCCTTTGCTTACCCCAAAGCTTCTCCTGAGAAACTGAATACACTGGCAATGGATTCTCAACAACTCTGGAAAATCCTTAGTCCTTACAGATCTGACTGTGACACACATGGGGGGGGGGGTGTCTTTGTGATACTTATGAGCTCAGCATAAAAAGCAAGTGCCATTCTACTAAAGTGTCTGTTTCCAGTAAGTTTGTGCTATAAAGGTGGGTGTGACCATTTTTAAAACTCAGCATTAGTTGCTACGATTTGACTGTCCTACCCGTGCCAATGACCTAAGAGCCTCTAGGAGGTCTTCATGCTAGTAAGGCCACCTGGCACAGCTGTCCCTCGAGGAAAAGTCACAAGAATAGACTGCACCTCTGGTTATGTTGCTATTCTTCAAATGAGCGAGGATGCGAGTGAGTAAATGAACTCGAACAGAAGGAAGTCGACAGGTCTGGTACTACATTTTCATTTTCAAGTCGCAGAGCTGAAAGGTCCATAGAGCTGACCAAGCAACCAAGCTCACTGCAGCCTGACTCCTACTTAAGAAACCCTCTCTGCCATGCTCTACAGCCTCCCGGGGACAGTGGTCACCTACATGCGTGCCCCGCTGCAGGTTGGCAAAGTGCACGTCAGGAATGAAGAGGACAGGTTGAGTGTCCAGGTCAAGAAAGGGCTTGAACACCGTGATGTCCATCCGCTTGTGTGAGGGGAGCAGTGGCACTTTGACATCAGAGACTGAAAGAAACACAATGAGGAACACGGCGTCAGCGGATCTGTCTTCAGGCTGCACGTGGGCCACAGCAGTTCCTTCAAGCTTAAGCAATGGAATCAAAGCCCCAAGAGGAAAGTCCCCGCCTCGTGAGGACTCTGCTGTCTGTGCTCACATAACGATCAACTGGGCATCTCACAAGATCAGCAGGGAAGGGAATCCCCAAGCGCACAGACCCGGACGCACGTCTGGAATAGGTCAGGCTCATCTCAGTTTTCATCTGAAAGGCCAAGACTTACTGTATGAACACAATCTGTCATTCTATCTCAGCAGTCCTCATTACACAATTCATCCTAATAGCAGCACAGCAGAGAATCAGCAGGAGGCTGAAGAGTGAGTGTGAGGGGCTGGAGCAGTGGCTCCGCAGTTGGAGCGCTTGCCTGGCATGCGTGAGGACCTGGGTTCAAACCCAAGCACCACATACACAACTAAGTGTCAGAGCAACGAAGGTCAGGTGGAAAAGTAAATAAAGTTGATTCTCTCTCTCTTAAAAAAAAAAAAAAAGAGTGAGTGTGGCTAGTTTCCAGGTTAGAAATTCTGGACGCCATCCTCCCATCGTCTGGTCCTGGTGTGCTCGCTCAGTAACAAGGCTTCCTACTTCATTAGCTGCTCTCCCAAGTGGCACTTGGAGGCTGCACTGGTGCTGGTAGGAGAATCCTGCCCCACATGCTGTAGGGCTGACAGAACATGCTGGAACCCCACGGTCCACAGATGAAAGACCATAAGCATAGGAGCCTTTCATATTTAGGATTTTATAAATATGAATATTGGTCACACTTAAAACGTCCAAATGGGAATGCTTAAATGTTAGATCACACATACAAAAGGGATCCTCATTGGAATCCAGACATCCTGAATTCTCATGGGAACTGTTACCTTACAAACTGAGACAGGCCCCAACTCCAGCAGCTGCTCATGCACAATGTGTGATTTCTCAGGACTGAAAGCAGCAGCATGAACATGACTAACAGCCAAAAGAGTCTGAGCTCTGGAAAACCCAGGAAGCCACCCTGCAGCTCTCCAAGAAAGACACCTGGTTCAGCAAGCAGCCATGCTGGCCTCAGCATATGGCCCACCACCACAGCCTCCACCACCAGCCTCCACAGCTTCCGCCACCAAAGCCTCCACTAGGAACCAGCCCGGCTCCACAGGGAGTCTACTTACAGGCATTCCCATGGGAGCTGGGGTCAGTACACTTGCCTTTTCTTTTGCTTTGCTTTCGCTCTTCATCCCTGATTTTCCGCTCAGCTCCCTGCAGGTCAAAAGGAGATAAGATAGGATTCTGTGAATCTGCTTGTTCAGAATATTTAGCTCTTACCCAGACCAATGATGGGAAATCTCTCTTCTCTGTAAATGAACTCCATTACTTGCTACATTCACGGGGCTTCTCAGTCATTTCCTCTAAAAAGCCTGAGGGTTTTTTGTTTTTTGGGAGGGGGTACTGGGGATTGAACCTAGGAGTGGTTAACCACTGAGCTATATCCCCAGTCCTTTTTTATTTTGACACAGGGCCTTGCTAAACTGCTGAGGTTGGCTTTGAACTTGTGATCCTCCTGCCTCAGCCTCCCGAGCTGCTGGGACTACAGGCATATGCCACTGCACCCAGCTAACAAGGCTGTTCTTAGCATTACTTTTACCTATGTGAAATCGATCACAATGAATCGTGATCATATGAAAACAAAGCAAAACCTTTCAGTGATAGATGTGAACAGGCTGAATGAAAAACTGAGACCATCTGCTGAAGCGCAGGCTGCCTGCAGAGATGCAGTGCCTTCCCCCTGTCTAGCAGGGAAAGGAAGCAAAGGGGAAAACAGGAGATCTTCCTTTCACATGCACTTTCCTACGTGAGCAGTGTCACCACGGAGAGCTGAGATTCGGTCCAAGAACGTGGCATCCGCTGAGTGACAGATGCAACTGGCTGTGATTCACAAAAGCAGACGGAACTATAAATCTCATGATCATTTCAGAGAGCAAGTACATCCTGAACTCTATGGAAAGGACACAAGTGACAGGGACAAGGAACTGAATCCGCAAAAATTTCCACAAGAATTCTACTAGTAATACACATTACCCGAAACCAAGCAATTAAATGCAGTAAAAGAATAACATTCAGTCATTTTGCTTGATTTACTGGTGTGTATTTCTGCATGACAAATTTTCCTACCAAGTTATGCAGTTACATATGAACTGATGGCTAAAGAGCGGAAATAAAGCTCTTCACGCTCATCTTGGCAGTACTGTAAATAAAAAGAACACCACAAAACCACCTTCTGTTTGCTAACACACTAACATATCCTCGGTGAGCATACGACCTGCTTATAAATATTGCTATGCAGAGCCCATCCCGACATCACCTCGCTACAGGGAGAAGCAGGCAAGGGCCCCTAGTCTCCTAGCCATTACTATATGGTGTTGTCCGTATGTCAGGCCCTTTTAATAATCCAACAGTAACTTCATTTTGATAAGCCACATCTCCTAAAAGGGGGTGTTACAAGCGAGGACATTCCTTCCTTAGTTATTAGTTGTACCCATACAGAATGACAAGGGACTGCTCCTTCTACAGGCCACACTTACTCTCACTCCATCCTCAAACAATGGCAAAAATCAGACAAAATGCATGAAATGAGGATTCTGAAGGCCCTGGCCGGAGAAGAACAAGCAAGGTGAGCCCAGCCCGCGGAAGCCTCCTGCCTTGAGTTTCCAGGTTGTGACAGGAAGCAGCAGCAGGGCAGACCAAGCTCCACAGAGGGAAGAACTAGAGAGAGCCCCAGAGCTCTTCTGAGGCTCTCAGGAAAAAGATTAGAAAACATCACTGGAAACTCACACAGGGCCCAAACAGTGCTTGTTCCCACCACTCAGACCGGGAACTCAGCTCACAGGGTGTTGAGTGGGATACACAGGAAAATCTCACCCAGGGGTGCAGAATAAGGGCCTGACACCGAGCCCGGGTCCAGACCCACCAAACAAATCGTAAAAATAAGATCTGAAAGGATCAGACTGTTTCCAAGAAACTCAGGGTCTCAGGATGCAGTTCAAGAAGAGTCACAGGAACACAGAAGTGTCTAGCACCACATAAAGTAAAATTTACAAGGGCAGTACCCAGCGAGACTCCAGGCAGGCAGAGAAGCAAGAGCCATGAGTGGAACGAGGAGGACTGTCGAACGCCAAAGCCCACCCACACTGACGTGCGACACCAGACAAGGACACTAAAGAAGCTGCCACAGTGTTCCCTGTGCTCAAAGAGCTGGAGGAAACTACTGCACCTGTTGGAGAAGGAAGCTACAGAACAGACCCAACCTCAACTTCCAGGGAAGAAAACTACCATTTCGGACACAAAAAATACTGGCTGGATTATCAGCAGGGAGATTGGGCAAAAGCACAGCAAACTTAGTATGTCACAACACAAATGCTTCAAAATGAAACAGAAGAAATAGCTCCCTCCAACGAATAGACCATCAGTGAGCTGAGACAACTCTAGGCACTTCACAGATGTGTAAGTGAAGACCCCAAGCAGCAGGAGGAACACACGTGCTCGAGTAACTCTTGAAAACTTTTAATGATTTTCAACAAATTCAAGAAGCTCAATGAACTCTAAGCACAAGAAATGTGAACAGACAAATCACAACCCAATTGCTCAAAGCCATTCATAGAATCTTCAAAACAGTCACAGAGGGGTTGGGGATTTAGCTCAGTGGCAGAACGCTTGCCTAGCATGCGCAAAGCCCCAAGTTCAGTCCTCAGCCCTGGAAAAAAAAACAGTCACAGAAAAGAAGTGACTGGAGACTTCTCATCTGAAACAGTGTCAGTGGGGCTGGAGCGGTGGCTCAGCGGTTGGAGCGCTTGTCTGGCATGCATGAGGACCCAGGTTCAAACCCCAGGACCTGTATACAACGAAGTGTCCAAGAAACAGGCCAGATGAAAAATAAATAAAGTTAATTCTTTTTCTCTCTCTTAAAAAAAGAAGAGTGCCAGCAGGGAGAGAGTGGAGCAGCATCTTAAGAGTTCTAAAGTAAAAACAGTCAACCTGGAATTTCACACCCAGCAGAAAGACTTCACAATAGAAGGTGAAATAAGAACTGTGCGGCAGAGAGGTTGAAGAGCTCGTCCAGCCCTCTTCCTGCTAAGAGGAGTTCCAGGACATGTGGGAAACCAGCTAGGAAGGCCAGCATTCTGACTCTCCCTCTCAGTCAACAACTAAAGGGACCCATCGCAGGGCAGTCACATCATGTATTGCCCCCAAACCGGACCACATCTGCCCTCAGCTTCAGCGGATGATGAAGAAATGAATTCTGTGGGAACAAGTGTCAATGAGAGTCTTCTCTCCTGGGATGGATCAGAGACACAAGCTCAGAGGAGAAGCTGCCAAATTGCTCCCAGTTCCACTGCCTCAGTCCCCAGAGTTACTGGGATTACAGGTGTGCACCACAGTGCCTGGCCTGTGTTTCCTTTTCTAGATCAGCTACCAATACAGAAGGCTCCCAAGAAAAGTCTTAGTGCTGTGGTAAATGTGTTTAAGAGCCTGAATCTGCACATTGCCTTGTCTTGACTCGGAAAGTGCCATTCCTGCTAACGAGTTATCACATCCTCTGACGTGACAAGATTCAGTATCATTTGTGGCCAGCTGCCATGGTCCCAGGAAAGTCAGGCCAGAATCTGAGGAAGTACTTGGGAAGCAATTAGAATAGTTTTATGCCTTCTGAATCAAATAAAAAGTTGGGACTTCTAGTTTCCACGACTGCATTTCACGCACCATTTTATTCTCTTGTGGTGATTCACCTGGTATTTATTGAGCTTTACAGAAGTAAAAGTTCATAATAGATCAGAAATAAAGACCACGGTTCTCCACCACAGATGACCACGCAGCTGCTGCTCTAAGTGAGGACAGTGCTGCACTCTGAGAAAAGTCCCTGGGGCAGGGCCTGACATCTCGGATCTTTTGACAGAGCCACCTCCAAGGTAGACCCCCAAGGTGGGGACCCTGGTGGGCACTGGCCAGGGCTCCACTGCATCTAACACTGTTAATACAGGCATGAAAAATAAGCATTTCATGCATTCAAAACCAAACTTTTGAATTCAAGAATGCCATTATCAGAGACATTTTTCAGAAATATCAGATGTGAAAAAAATATTTTAATTGAACCAATAAAACTATTATTTCACCCTAGTGTTTTAGAAACAGAACGTGAACATCCTGATAGTTCCTCTTTAGATTTTCTTTAGGCTACAAAGAGGAATGTGGCATAAAGGGAAGAAACTGACTGAGGGTCAGAAATCCACCTGAGTCCACTAGCTGTGACCCAGCATCTGTCAAAAGCAGCCCACCAGAAGCACCTGTGCCCAGTGAGGCCTGGGAATGGACCAGCTGTTAAACAGCTGCTGGAAGACAGGGACACTGTCCTAAGTCACCCGTGGGAGCCAAGATCTTGCAAAGGCTTTGAAAAGCAGAGAAGGGAGGCAGAAGAGTCAGAGCAGATGCGATGCTGGAAGGGGGGTCAGCAATGTGGCATGAGAGGTGACTGCCACAGTTAGCTCTGAAGACGAGAGGAGCCGCAAGCCAAGGACTGTGATGGTCTCCAGCAGGTGGAAAAGGCTTCTCCTACAGACCTCCCAGGAAGGGGCACAGCCCAGTGAGGTTGGAGTCACACTTCTGACCTATCACTGTGAGACAGACATTTGTATTGTTTTAAGCCACTAAGTTTGCGGTTTCCTTTTTTTTTTTTTTTTAAGAGAGGGGGACAGTGAGAGAGAGAGAGAGACAAAGAGAGAATCAGTTTTATTTAGTTTTGCATGTGGCTTTCATTGCTGTGACACTTCATTGTGTACGTGGTGCTGGGGTTCGAAACTGCGTCCTTGCATGTCAGGCAAGTCCTGCAACCGCCAATCCACCATTCCAGTCCCTGTGGTAACTTGTTAACAACAACAAAAGAGGGGCTGGAGCAGTGGCTCAGAAGTAGAGCACTTGCCTGGTACACAAGAGGACCTGTGTTCAAACCCCAGCACCACATACACAACTAAGTGGAGGAAAAACAAAAAATCAGATGAAAAATAAAGAAACAACAGGAAACTAGTGCATCCTGAGCAGCGGTGAGGAGAGCAGGTCCTGCAGCTTCAGAGCCTGGATGCCTCTGAACGGAAAGGTCTCAGGCGCCCTCCTGTGGTCAGATACTGTGCTCGGCGCAGCCGCTCAAACAGGATGGCAGACCAGGCCTCCACAGCAAAGGCACTTCCAGTTCTTTACCCCTGAAAATCTTAACAGGCTGAGAAGACAGGAATTGGCGGGAAACAAACCCCAGGCAGCCAACACGCCTAAAGAAGAAAAGTCACAGCATGCGCTCAACGGACCCTCTGCAGCTGCTTCCCCTGAACACAACTGTCTCCCTCCCTCCCGCACAACTATTCTTTCCTGGTGACACAGATTAGGAGAGACAGTGAAATGGCTAGGTAGTCAGGACAGAGGGCCCCTATCCAAGAGACACAGAGAGTGATTGACAGGGCATGCCCATGGCCTTCAAATGCAAAAAGACCTTGAGGCTCACCTTTGTGCCAACTAACATGGGGGTGGTCACAGGCATGCTCAGGCCTTCAAATGCAAAAAGACCGTGAGGCTCACCCTTATTCAAACTAAGAGATGGTTGTGGTCACAGGTGGGTACTAGGAAGTTTTTGCCACCTTTTGTTTTAACCAATGGTGATCCTGACCAGTTTCAATGCCTGTTTTACATAGATTTTGACCAATGGGTTGATGCATTTCTCAATGCCTGCTTTGCATGAATGTTAATTATGCTCAGACCCCAAATCTATATAACCCCTGGCCTAACCTCCATTAGATGGTGTCCTGCTTCCAGGTACCCCTCTGCTTTGCGGAGTCTCTGCTCTTCTTCCTAAATAAATCCTACTCCTTTTACTCCTCCTTCCGTGGTTGTCCGTGGATTTTATTCTTCAAATTCATGAGACAAGAACCCAGAAGATTGGGACCGAATTCCCGGGATGAATTTCTACAGCACCAAGAGCCGCAACACCCAGCTTTTAGCTGGAGAATTGCTAACACTTTTGGCTACAGACCCCTGCAGCCAGCCCACATTTCCAGTTTCAACTGGGAATGGCTGCAAACACTAGAAGTGGGCTATTTTGGCTGCTGGAATCTGTAGTGGCCCAGACTCCATTCACCAGCGGGAGCAGAGAATACGGCCTCATCTCAAAAACCCCCACATCACGGGCAAAAGCAGCACCTCCTCTAGGGAGAGAAGATCCACGTCAGAGAAAGGGGCTGACCGGAAGTGCTGGGGCCTTATCCTCCCACTGCTACTGTCCTGAGGGGCTGCAGGGAGGACAGCCAGGTAAACACAGGTGGCCAGGGCAGCAGTCACCCTCACTTTATCTGACACATTGGACAAGACACACAGCAGACCCAATTTTCCAGCTAGAATGAGGCTCCCTTCCCCATGTGGTACTTTCTGCAAGGTCCAGACAGTGCTTGCTCATTTAAGGGAAGGTATTTTACACCAGCAGCACTGCACACGCATACTAAGCCCTTTCCGGGAGGGGAGGAAGAGCTCGTCTCTAATGCACCCCTCACCTTGTCACAGAAGACTTTGATCTGGCAGTAGGCCCGGTGCACTGGTTTGTTGCTGCGGTTGTTGTAACTGTAGGTGTCGATTTGGATGTTAAGAGGTAGCCCCTTCACGCCCTTCTGGGAGGAGAAATCGGTGCTTAGGCAGTTCACGGAGATGAACACCTGGAGGGGAAGAAAAGGCTGTGAACAGCAGCTCCACAGCTCGGCACGGCCCGCAGCACACGCAGTGTGGACGGTCAGCTCCTCCACTCAACCTTCGCAGACGTCGTGAAGGGGTTACAGGAACGAGGGGGAAAGGAGCGGCTCAGAAGCTCTGCTCATCTACGGGACAGGGCTTCAGTCTCAGCCAGGTCAGGTGGAAGAGCGTGGCTGCCACTGAAGACTTCATTTGCCAATGTCACCATGGCATAACCGATAGCACCCTAACATCCCAACGTGCTGGAACTCACGAAACCATGGTTCCCTTTTGATCCATGAATTCTGTGATTACAAACTGCCAGTGAAGTTCTCTCAATCCCTGGCTATCGAGGCAGAAACATCTAACTTTTTTTTCCAGGTTATTCTTATTGGTTCTCATACTCAGAGAACAATATCTAATTTCCAGGTATTTCTATATCTCCTTTCGGGTAGTGACCATCAGCTTAAGGATCTTCCATTATTTAAGTATAATTTGAATTCTTACCTTCATATGCCCAGGTGAAAAACTAAGACAAAAGTGGTAAAGTTTATATATAGGCCAAAAGCTTCGTGAGCACAAGGACTAAGAATCACAGAACACTCGCTACAGCATCCTTACTCAAAGGTGAGGTCAAAACATCCTGTGACCAGAGCCCAGGAAGATATGAGACTGGGGTCTGTCTCAGCAGTGGAGGGGACTTCACTGGTCCAGTCACAGAGCTGCCCTGGAGAAGACTGTGCTTTTCAAGGCCTGAGTGGCCACCATGGTTCTAGTCTTCTCCTTTTCACCAGCACCCGAGTAACCACTGGCCTACACACAGATGATGCCCGTGTTCCCAAGGACCAGGGTTACCATTAGCTATTTCCTCTGAGGCAGCTGGCACACACCGGAGCCAGGCACTGATCTTTCCAGCTGGGATTCTGTTCTTAAGAGGGAAGTCCAAGGAGGACACACCTCTTACCAATCAGTTAAGATATGTTCACCTTCCACTAAATTTTCTCAGATTGAGACACATTATTATCACGGCCCTGGAGGCTGTTGCTTATTAAGCCAGCTGAGCTCTGCAGTGCAAATGACACCTTTGATTTCCTCCTATTTTTGTGGTTCAGATGGTGACAACATGTGGTCATGATGCTTTTGAGCTCCCAGGCACTGGCTTGGGAATTCATTCCTGATGCATGAGCACCACAGAGTGGATATTACTGGAATCACAGCTTTCAAAACTACCTGGCACATTTCACAGACACAAGACCCTTCAGCCACACTGTCACCATGCAGTCCTCAGCCTCAATAGCTAAGTGGAGGTTACCACGAGCAGCACCCAGTGTCTCTGAACTGTGACAGGCAGGGAGGAGCATAAGTTATAAAGGGGGGGAACCTTGGAGAACATTCAGTGAAAGAAGAGATTACAAGAAAATTAGAACCCGATTATTCAGAATGCTCTCTAGAGGGGACACAGAGGGACAGAGGGGTTTTCCTTACTCCTGCCTATTTACTCTTTCTGAGTAAGCGAAGACCAAAAAAAGAATGAGAATGGCTCTGAGCGTCACCTCCTCCTCACCTGTGACCCTGACGGCCTCCCTACAGGTCTGGCCAGGCCACCCCTCGGCTGCTCTCTGCTTACATCTGCAAGAGTCTGACAGCGCCCACCCCACTCAAAGCTCCTGTCCACGTAGACTTGTCAGCAGCTGGGAGTCAGGAGCAGCAGCAGAAGGGTCACTCCCTGGAGTGCAGGGACGCATGCTGGGCTCTTCTGACACTGCTGAGCCATCACTGTGCCTGGGGACAGGGTACTGCCCTGTTGCAGATGAAACCCAGGCTTTTAAAGCTGCTCCAGGCAGAAAGGGAAGGAACTGGATTTATGCTGAGGGCTTCCCTGCTCCACACCTGTGGCTCCTTCACAAATCAACTTTCTTCCCCAAATCTGGCTTTGGTTCAGACCTGGGCTGAAGAGCCACCTGATGCGTGAGCTTGGCTTCCCTGAACAGATGTGAACGCCATGTGCGCCCCGGGGTGCGTATTCCCAGCACGTGCCTTTTCCAACACCGCTGCACCTACCTGATAAGATTTTCATTCCACTTATTTCCAGTAAACAAGGATTATTACTTTAATTTTTAAAAGATGTAGGTCTAACTATATAAGCAAAAAGTGACACAGGACTTTCAAAGTGCACGGTAGACAATTTGTGCTTTGATTTGATACCTTTTCTTATATATTTTTAAAAAACACCTCATATACGATTAAGTATGAAACACAACCAGACTGAAAAAAAAAGGGGGGAGGTGGAGAGGAAGGGAGGGAGAGGCTGGGCACAGTGGTGCACGTCTGTAATCCCCCGTGACTCAGGAGGCTGAGGCAGGAGGATCACAAGTTCAAGGCCAGCCTTAGCCACTTAGTGAGACCCTAACTCAAAAACAAAAAGGACTGGGGATATAGTTCAGTGACAGAGCACCCCTGGTTTCAACACCCAGTACTAAAAAAAAAAAAGTAGTTGATGGGACACACACTGGACACAAAGTATCCAAACCGCTAATCGAATCTGCTGTCACCCTAGGTCAGCAGTTCAGCTCCTAACTCAGAAGAAACAGACGCCTGGGAAACTTACACTCAACGATGCCAGGAAGCCTCTGACCCCAAGCGCCATTCCCTTGATGAGAGATTTCACGGTAATCCTGCCCAGCCTACCTCCCCTTGCCTCCCAGTTTCAAGTTTCTATCAAAAGCAGAAATAAGCAGAAGACAAACCCAGGACCAGTATAAACACGGGGACTCCAGAAAGGCCTCCCCCTCCCTGGTATTCCCAGTCATAATCTCTTACTTATATACATTTTTCTTCTATCTGTAAAAATTATTTCCAAACTTGGCAGATCTCTGAATTTATAGTAGTTTAAAGTATTCCTAACGTTGCATTAAAAAAAAAAGTCACCTTGAGTAGATGAAGACACAAACATACCCGTAATCAGAGATAAAGATATGAAAGAGAAGAGTACTACCCCAGGGAGGGACGTGGCCTGCCGACCCCGAAACCTCACGCAGCAGGACCCAAGGCAAGCCTACGCAGGAGCACGAGGGGGACAGCGGCTGAAGGGATGTCCACACTGGGTTTGGGCCTCAACCCAAGGCGGACAAGGGAGCAGCAGTATCTGCTTTTCCTGAAGGTAATCCCCGGAGCAGAAGCAGCTGTGTTCTGAGAGCCAGAGCAACCAGCGTGGTCCCAGCTTGCCACGCCCAGCTCTGTAAGCCTGTGCAGAGGGCCTCCAGGTCGCCCCAGCTCCAGGCCTGCTGTGGGTGTACCTGCCACTCAGCTCACTACGAATCTATTACTCAGGTTGCCCCAGCTCCAGGCCTGCTGTGGGTGCACCCGCCACTCAACTCACTACGAATCTATTACTTTAAAGGTACCACGCAACGTTGCCCTTCAACGTGATCAGAGTAACGGCACGGGGAAAGTGAAGATTCTCATGTAGTATGGCCTGGAAACTTGCTAGAAATGTCAGATCTCTGCCCATCCAGACCCCCTGAATCAGAAACTTGGGGAGTGGGGGCTCAAACAATGCTCTGAGCCAGTCTACACAGCATCCCTGGTGGCCCTGGATACCTACAGAGGCCTGGCCACACAGCCAGAGATGCATATCTCCTGGGCCTTAGTGACAGTGTAGGAGGGGTGTTCCAGACACTAGGACTTCCTTTTTGCTCCTCCCAGGTAAATCAAGTGATCAGCCAGGACAAAACCATTACTGAAAAGTGGGCTTATTTTTCTATGTATGGATACCTCAATCCAGAAAAGTTCAGACAATCTCACATGCATCTATGTTTTCTTTAAATCAAAAAACAGTTTTACGAAGGCAGAGCCTTATCAAATAACAATATTCATTTAATCATTAGAAACATATAAGCTGGGCGCAGTGGTGCATGCCCAGAATACCAGTACTAGGGAGGCTGAGGCAGGAGGATCCCAAGTTTGAGGACAGCCTGGGCTACTTAGCAACAGCCTGTCTCAAAATAAAATAAAAGGGCTGGGGGTGTAACTTAGAGGTAGAATGCTCCTTGGTTCAATCTCTAGTATTCCTTTAAAAAAAAAGGAGAAGAAAGAAAGACAAAGATTGAAGAAAGACGGAAGGATTTTGTTCAGCCATCCTAGTAAAAGCTAGAAGACTTGGGACTGCAGATGTGTCTTAGTGCCACAGCACTCGCCTGGCGTATGTGAGGCACTGGGTTTGATTCCCCAGCACTGTACAAACCACCAAACACCAGAACAAAATACTACTTGTTGCTTTTGTTACTCCTTCCTATGAGCGGGGATTTATGTTTCTGGATGAACTTGTGTTCAACTGAAGTCTGAGTTGTAACTGTCAACGCCAGTGCAAGGCTCGACTTGTAGTGCCCTGCTCACCACACTGGGACTGCCAGGACAGCACACCCCCGTCAACTCTCTGTTCATGGCGCCTGGGACGTGGCCTATGCTTAGCACATGTCGTCTTAAATCAAGAAGGAAGCCTGCACAGGGAGTAGAGACCAAATGCACCGCAGACATAAAACACATCTTCCAGTATTCACCCAAATCAGGAGGTGACCAACTGTCTCTGCCAAGGGCCCAGCGTGACTGCCGACACGTGAGGGCCGCACAGACTCTTGCCGCTGTGGAACAGTGCAAAAGCAGCCACAGGTAGAAAGTGAACAGCTCCATTTCTATCGGAGCTGCAGCTTGCTGACCACTGATCCACCACTCTCTAAGCTGTGTGGACGCTGACTCGACCTTGTGTCTCGATGTGGTCAAACAGGGAGGGAGTGCATTCGCCTTTTCGTAATCCAACATTTCCACTTTCCAGGTAAGAGGCTTCCTGACAAGGCATTCAGGTGGACTCAGCAACACATCCATCACCCACGGGGCCAGTGTCTCTGTCAATGCAACCTGCACTCATGGAGGCGCCTGGGCAAGTGTGGCGAGAGACACTCTGCTTCTGGGGATTGTTGTACATGAGGGAAGGCGGCAATCTTGACAGGAACAGGAGCCGGGGCTCTCCTGGGGGCCTGTGGAGGCGACAGGGCTGGCATGTTCTGCTCCTCACACTTCCAACACTTAAGTTTGCTTCCAACCCCTGAATAAGCAAGGCTCTGGGCCAAGTCACCCAAATCCATGAAATAAACGTGCAGCCCACTCTCAGGCAGACGCTCCCTATCGACGAGATTACAGAAAAACTCAGCTATTTCTTACAGAGGAGGATGGAGATGGCACACCCCGCTGCTCCCCTGTAACACACGCGTGCACACAGCCCTCAAAGGCCTGGCTCTGCCGTCCAAGGACCAGCTGAAGGACCTCAGCCTTCCTTCTTAGAAGGATGCAGAGATGGCTGAACCGGAGCTTTGAAAGACGGCCTTTTCTGTCCCCGTACTTCCCTGCCACTTAATTTGAGGAAGTAAGATGTTATTTAAACAGAACATTAATCTCAAAAGACGAGCAACTAAGGTGCCCACCCAGATTATTAGATGAGAAAAAACTAACGACAAAAGCCAACCACTGCCAGTGAGGGTCGCTGCAAGAGTCGTCCTTAGCATCCACTCCTGTGGGGACGGTTCCTCACTCTCGGCTGAGAACTCATGCACTTCGGGTATTTCCAAAGATTTAATTTCGTTTGCACAGTTTAGTTTGAAAGTAAAAGGAAGACAAGAGAATAAGGTGAGGTACGTTATCAAAGGCTGACTTAACAGACTTTCATTCCAAATGCTCCTGGGCACAGACAGCAGGACACCGGCCCTGAACCAACGCACATCAACATTTCCTGGGAGCATAGGGCAGCCTTGAGCACGACTCACTCCCGGCTGCTTCTCCCATGCCCGGCCTCAAAGGCAAGGGGAAAAACCAGGAGGAAACAGCGTATCCTGCCCCTGAGCTCACTGCTCAGCTCACAAAGTGGCTGCAATGAAGAATGAACAACAAGCCCACTCTTCTTAAGCTTCATCGTCACAAACCAAGACACCATTCCGGTAAAATCTGCTGGCTGTCTAAAGACAGCAGTCAAATATGTGACTCTAACAAGGGAATTTAATCTGCAGGGGAAAGCTGTAGAAACATTTTTCATTCACCTAATTTGCAGAAAAGAAAGCATTAACAACACACCTGGAATTCCTCCACCTGGGGGCTGGGGCGGAGGCTCAGTGGTTACTGTGCTTGCCTGGCTCGCATGAGGAAGCGGCTTCGAACCCCAGCACCATGTACACAACAAAGTGTAGGAACAACGAAAGCCACATGAAAAACTAATAAAGTTGATTCCCTCCCTCTCTCTCTCACACACATACAGTCTCTCTCTAGTTAAAAAAAAAAGTTACAGAATTTGGGCTGGAGTGGTGGCTCGGTGTTTGGAGCGCTTTGCCTGGCATGTGTGAGGACGAGGGTTCAAACGCCAGCACCACATACATAACTGAGTATCGGAGCAATGAAAACCAGACGAAAAACTAAATACAAGTGATTCTCTCTCACTGTCCCTTTCTCTAAAAAAAAGTTACAAAATTTACAAATAGTTGAGTTAGAAGCTAAATGAAACTGATTAATTCAAGTTCACTATCCCAGGGTATTTTTTATGAATTAGCAAAAAGATTGTTCCTTTAAAAATCTTTCCCACGATAACAGTAACATTTGTTCTATATTATTATTCATATACAAGAAAGAGCCTGACACCTAAATGACAGCCCTCACCTGTTTCTGGTGAGAGCTCTGGGTAGAATGCCCCACAGCTGTGCCACAGCTGCCGTGAAGGAGAGCATCTCCTTACGGTTTCATAACACGAACCTCCAGACTAAGAACAACACGAACCACCTTGATGGCAGTCTGGACGCAGCTTTCTTTTTTAAGGGATAACGATTTCTTTCAAAGGGATCTAATTCTCAAATGGAAACAGTAACAATGTGTTCTCATGAAAGCGAGCCCTGGGTCACAGGTGCTCAGCTGTGCGGTGGAAAAAAAGCCACCATCAATGGTGACAAATGCTCACAAGACCCTCCAAAATCTAGCTCAAACTCACACTCTGGTTTCTCATCTCCTTCAGAGGCACACTTAGCTACTTTGGGATCTTTATTTCCTCTGCCCCTCAATCTCAAAGTGCCCTTCACTCCACTCTGGTGACACTTCCCTGTAGATAAAGACCTAGCATCAACTGACACACCTTCTTGACACACCCCCAAATCCACCCCATGGCACTGTCCACAAGCCATCTCGTCATTACCAAGATGTAGTAAGGGGCTGTTCCCTCCCTGCAAGACCCCCTAAGGGACACACCAGAGATTCTTCAGGGAAACAATCACTTCACCTAGGTCAAGGGCATGAACACAGAGCACCTGAGGGCACACCTGTTTAGCTCTGCTACTTTTGGTAAGGACCCCAAGTCCTTGAGGACAGGGATGTGGACTCATTTTGAAAATTTCTTGCAGTGTTTGGTATATATTTTGTACTGTTACTAAATGGTACTGCATTACATCCTGGTAATAGACAGAAAAGCCACAGGTATATAAAGATCAGATGATCTCCCAATCCCATTTACTTTTTTATTTTCTATTAAGAGAGAGGGACAGTGAGAGAGAGAGAGAAAGAGAGAATCAATTTTATTCAGCTTTTCATGTGGCTTTCAGTGCTCCAAGACTTCGCTGTGTATGTGGTGCTGGGGTTTTCTGAACTCATGTACTTGCGAATGCCAGGCAAGCACTGAGCCACAGCTCCAGCCCCTCATTTATTTTTTTAAAGGGGTGGGGGCTGGAGCGGTGGCTCGGCAGTTACGGCGCTTGCCTGGCATTCGCAAGTACATGGGTTCAAATACCAGCACCCACATACACAACTAAGTGTCAGAGCAATGAAAGCCATGTGAAAAACTCAATAAAAACTGATTCTTTCTCTCTCTCTTTCTCTCTTTAAAATAAAATTAAAAAGAGAGTGTGTGAGAGTGAGAGAGAATCAATTTTATGTATCCATACGGTTTTTGCTTCTCCAACACTTAGTTGTGTGTGTGGTGCTGGGGTTTGAACCCAGGTCCTTGCACATGCCGGGAAAGCACTCCACCATCTGAGCCACCCCTCGAATCCCTCCCAATCTTATTTATTAAGTTTTGAATTTCACAAAACTTTAAACACATATAATAGTAACCCCCCCCAAAAAAAAACCCTACTATAAATAGTTGCACAAATTCATCCTCTAACCAGTACTATAGGTGCAAATCAGGCAAGATGAAGACAGACTTTCAGTAACAGGCAAATACTAATATCACTACTGACTCGTAATCCCTTACTCTTGCTCAACACTTTCAGCAGCTCACCCCTGCCTATATAAAAGACCAAGTTCCTCAGCCTTCCAGATGTGTTCACATGACTCCAATCCACCTTCTGCATTTTCTACCACCTACAGCAGCATTTCTCAAATGACAATGATATACTATCATTTTAAAAAGACAAAAACCTGCTGAACCCCTAAAAACACCCCATTCTAGTTTGAGCAACACCACTCTGTGCAAATGATTCAAACTATCTGATCTCACTGCACCCTGAGGCCTCCCGCGGCTTGATCTGCCCTGATCCAAACCCAAGCACAGCAGTGCACTAAAGCCACCGGCAACGCAGGGCTCTGCTGGCACACAGAGTATGTTTCGGAAATGAAAACATGTTTGAAACCCTCAAAGAGCCCCCAACACCCAGGTACCTGGTCCACAGGCCCCAAGGGTAGGAGAGAAGCTCACTTCCAGAGCGAAGTCCAAGCTCCTCAGGGGCAGGCAGGGGCCTTACTGAGGTGGGCCCCACAGCTCCCGCCCCTGCCCCACACCACTGCTTGCCTTGGATCTTCAGGTCTCCATTCACATGGTGCCCACAGGCTCCTCCCAGGCTCCGAAAGCCACTGAGGAACCTGTCTGGCTCTCCTGTCCCATGAGTGGTCCGGTTCTTTTAATGCTTACTTGTGCAGTACATAACATACCTGCTAGAGTGGTGCCCCTCCCCAATTTTTTAATTTCATGAGAAATGGGTCTTTTTTTTTTTTTTTTTTTTGGTACTGGGGATTGAACCCAGCGGCACTCAACCACTGAGCCACATCCCTAGCCTTTTTTATATTTAATTTTGAGGCAGGACCTTGCTAAGTTGCTGAGGCTGGCTTTGAACTTTGAATCCTCCTGTCTCAGCCTCCCGAGCTGCTGGGATTACAGGTGTGTGCCACCACACCCACCAGAACTGGGTCACATATTACCTATGACCCATCTTTGCACTCTCAGAGCTCCACGGCAGTGCCTGGCCAACAAATATATGGTTATGGAATG
This sequence comes from Aplodontia rufa, assembly GCA_004027875.1. Classification (NCBI taxonomy): domain Eukaryota; kingdom Metazoa; phylum Chordata; class Mammalia; order Rodentia; family Aplodontiidae; genus Aplodontia; species Aplodontia rufa. Next base: position 72,452 of record PVKS010002677.1, on the reverse strand, counting down.
AAAACCCCCAAATTCCTAAACTCCAGCCAAACTAAATTACATATCTGAGCTATATTCCATTCTTCCAAAGTGTCTGACTCTTTGACTCTCAAAATTAACCTTTGAAATTGGAATTATTCTGGCCTGTTTATTTATTCATACAGGGACTGAACCCAGGGGTGCTTAACCACTGAGAAACCTCCCCAGTCTCCCCTCCCCTCCCTTTTTATTTTGAGACAGGGTCTATGTTGCTTAGGGCCTTGCTAAGTTACTGAGGCTGACTTTGAACTTGGATCCTCCCGCTTTGGCCTCCCAAGCTGTTGGGATTCCAGGCACGCACCACTGAGTCTGGCCTAACCTCACTTTCTACTTTAACCTCACCCATGACACCTCCGATTGTACGCAGAGTGTAATCGCCTGAGGACAGGCTTCACGCCTGAATCACGTTTTCATTCCCTCCCAGTGCTTGTAAAGAGAACTACAATGAGTGATCTGCTGGATGAATGAACATTCAGGGAGGAACGCTGGCTCTTTGCAGCAGGACATCTCAAGCCAGTTCTTCCACATAGTAGCAATACACTGATTATCTCGCACAGAATTCCCTGGAAGGATGCTAGAAATGAGTCAAACTGGTCAACAAAACCTGGAGAGAGAATGGTGCTCTGCTCTTGCCCTTCGGACTGCATAAAGCAGACTTGAGGAAGAGGCTTAGCCTCAGAGCCAAGAGCACGCCTGCCTTCCCACGGCAGCATGACCGACTGTCATTTCTGTATTATGACACGGAGAAAGTTCAACCGAGCTCTAAGTGCTTAGTAAATATGACAAGTACAGCTCTGTTGGTCGGCACTGCATAGATGCTCTTCCCATGAGTCCTGGCTCACCCTGTCCTTCACTGGAGACACAGGCAAGCTGTGGAAAAAGACACACAGGAAACAGATGACAAGGCCCTGAAGGACCCGTGTCTCCTGACTCCAACCTCCATGTCCTTTTCTGGAAACCACACTGTCACATGGAGAGTACAGAGCTGGAGAAGCACCGATGAAAAAACTGGCAAAGTAGGAAAAGCAGGGGGACAGCAACCCCCAAATGGCTGACTGAGCAGAAGGCGTCTTACCCATGAGGCATGAAGGTCCCTGTGTTTCCAACCAAATATCTCATTTCTGGCCTCTGGGAGTCTTTATCATTTTAACTCCCTCTGATGTCAAAATTCAGCTTAGTCAAATACAGACTTAATATATACAATACCACTCCTACAATGTGACCAATCTACTAAATCAAAAGTAGAAACCCTAGAACAAATTACAGTGTAATTCTCCAAGTCAGTCTAAAAGATGGGCTCAAAGACAGTTCCAAGTAGTTCTTCAGAGGCAGAAATCTTGGATAACCAAAATTGAAATGTGAGGTCAACAGTGCAGTGTTTTCTCACCCCAAGTTCAACAGCACTAACGAAAGGGAATACAATAACATTTTCCTACTACATTTATATGAAGTTAAAAATGTGAACTGAAACCAATGGAGTGAGAAACGGTTTACACTAAGAAATCCAGATCCAGTTCTCAACTGAGGTCTAATCAGCCAAGAACATTTATTGGGCACTACACGGCAGATACTTGATCATAACGCACAGTGCTCTCCACACCCAACCAACACAAACAAACCGAGCCTGCTGCCCTGCTGCCCAGTCCACAGGCACAGCTAATTAACACCTGAGAAGGCATCAGAGGCTGAGTCACAGGCTCAGAAGCTAATCCAGTTCCACTACTGATTGTCAGATAATCCTGGCATGTCACACTTCCTTGCTCCTCTGACGATGGGAGGTCACTGAAATATCCCCACTCCAGAATGCCACCAGGGTGAGCCGAACGCCAGCTGAGCAGCGAGCACTCGGATTACTTCTCAGACTATCAAGTGGCCACCAAGAAAAAAGAAAACGAAGGGGCAGGAGGGGGCAGGCACGATGGGGCGGTGAGGAGCAGGGTGCTCACCCCGCTCTTCCCACGGCTGGGAGGGCGGGCGGCTCCCTGCAGGAAAACAAGGCCCCAGTCAGCAGCCTGGCTGTTGCCACAGCAGCCTGCCCACGCCGCCCACACGCGTTTTGGTTTCTGCAGAGCACACAGAGCCAGGGAAAAAGTCGCCGAGATAAAAAGAGAGACGAGAAGAAAACATTCCGAGGAACCTTTGCGCTCTTCTTCCCTCCTCATATCCCACGCACAGGACCTGGTGAACTTAAGGACATTTGGCAGGTGCAACGATTTGGCACCTGTTGTCCCAAATAAGTAGAATATGTGCTCTGAAATATGCAGAACTGGATGCAGGTGTGACACAAGGCAAACACAGACCACATTCCATCATCATAGGGTACCGAGCAGTACAGGTAAGGAAGTGGGTCACAAAGAGACTCGGCAGGCAAGTGGCTGCCAATCGAAAGTTCCAATTATAAGGTTTTTCCCACTGAAATTAAAATGCCCAAGATAAAGTGCATCAATGAACGTGGAGCGCTCACTGTGGTAACACGTGTGGTAGCACGTGCAGCGCCGCGTGTGCGGGAGACCTCCTCTCCCAGGCCCCGCGCTGCCTGGGAGTCTTCACCAACACTGTCAGGTCAGGGACGGAGCTCTCTGCTTTAGTTCCTAAGCAGCAAAACTGGTTGAAACGACAGAGTTAGAAAGCCATCACAGATGGCATTTCCAGGAAGGACCTAGAAGAAGGAGGGTTAAGGTGAAAAGCCATCAAAGAATGTTCTACAGAGAAGCTTATTGTTTCTTGAGAGTGGCAGGTGGAGGAAGGGACGGAACTTGTCTCCTCCCTCCCCCGAAAAAGAGTGAAAAACTAATTCAAGTGACAGCACCAATGGTGGCTAAACAAACATGGGTGCTTGAAACCCGTTTCACAAGACGCAGTTTCACTACCAAACTAAGCTTTCTTCAGCTGCCAAGTGTCTCCCCTGTCCAATCAGAGGATCTCACTCTTGGCCCTCACCCTCAGGCGAGTGCTGGGATAAATGCGCCCTATTGTTGCCTGTGCGTTCTGAGGTTCTGCCATGATTCATTTTATTTTATATCTGGATGGAGCCACTTGCTTGGACGCTACAGAGTACACTTCTTGAAATGCGTCTGAGGCAAAGTCCAACAAACCCAGCTCAAAAAAAGAAAAAATTCAGAGAAACCATCCTCACAATCCTACTCAGAACAGTTGCTTCAAAGCAAAGTTTCCAATTGCCAAGCAATAATTCATTTTGTACCAGCTAATTAAAGGCGATCACAAATTTCCAACCAGGAAAATTTTCTTATTTTTTCCAATTCTGATCAAACTTCAAGTTTAACGACCCCTCATTCCCTATAAAGAAGTATTACTATCTCTGGTGTGCAATTTATCTTTTACTGTAATGAATATGTATTTTCAAACAGCATAAAAGAAAACCCTTGAAGCTGAACAAATCTCAATTCAGAAGTCTCTAAGGCTACCTTGAGCTCCACTTGGGAGTCAACGCATAGAAACCCATGGATAATCCAGTTCAATATGGTTAGCTTCGTGATTTGCCTAGACGTCTTTCATCCTTTGTTTTGAAAGTAACAGTGCTTCCTGCTTTCTTCCTCCACTTGGGCCAGGGAGTACACACTTGGGTTTTAAATTTTCTGCCATCATTAACTGCAACTGCAAGTACCATACTTGACTCACTTCTCCCCTGCCTCTGCCTTCCCATTCATGCTGGCAATTTAAAGGTGCGAAACAAACCAAGCCTGCCCCTGCTTAATACAACCAAACACGGCAACACCTTATTTTAATGGCACACTTGACTGATGCTTCACCAGAATGGAATCCTTATAAATGCAAGCAAGATGTTTAGTCCAAACAAATTAAAAATTACTCTCACAATGAATTCCAAATACTATGCTCAGGCAAAACAACAAACTGCTATTAAACTCATAAACCTACATCCCACAAGCACACACAAAACTTAAGCTCAAGTTACCAGAATGCTCACACCCCTCTTCAACAGCACCCATTCTGTGAGCCTCCCACCCCCACCAGGGCTCAACACGGCCGCTTGCTTCTTCTGAGACCCCGTCCACACAGGCGCTCTCATGGCAAAGCCTGTGGGTGCTCAAGCAAGGACCCAAATTCTGTTTTAATCCTCTTTCTTTTATAATATGAGCCTTTCCATGACATACAACGTTTGGCTCCACGGACAACCCTTCCCAGCTCCCTGGAGTTCCTTCTCAGAGGTGACAGATATGATTAAAAGTAAAAGCACAAAGTCTCCCTACCTGGCCCAGCTTCTTCCCGGGAACAGATGCTATGATTTTGTCCCACCTCTGTCCCTTTTCCTCTGCCCTCAGGCCAGGGCCCCACACGGAAGGCAAGAAATGGAAGGGACCGTGCAGGGAAGAGATGCAAAGTGTGCTGCAATTGGCTGTCACCAGCCATCAGAAGATGCAGGTCTTCAGTCTGCAAGCAGCCGGTCCCACGTGGGACCTGGCGCTGAGACCTTCCTTCTGAAGGTTTGATAGACTTGCACAGAGCACCCCAGAGCCCACCAAAGCATTGCTGGATGAAGGGCCAGAGCACTGGGGTGTCATGAGCTGCTGCTGACCCCACAGTCCAGCAAAGCAAGATAGGACTCTCGAGATGACCACTTAACTCCAGCTGGAGCCTGGCACATGTCTGACAGTGAGCTCTGGGTTGTTTGACTTTAGTCTATAATGGAATTTATAAATGGCAGATGCAATACTATCCACCTTCGAGAGTAAGGATTTAGATGTCACCACTACAAAAACCATTAATTAGGAATTTGGGAGATCCTTACATCCTTCATAAAAGTTTGCTCAATACTCACAGAGATCACATCCACACATCAAACAACAAAACCTCCAGCTGTGCTCTGAAGCGTCACCCTCTTTCTCTTTGCCACACCATCTAGTGACTGCAATTGGAGACACAGGGCTCCTGCAAGGCCAGCTGCCTGCGTGCCGTGGACTCTGATGCTCCTTGGTTTATAATTCCCACTCCTCTGAAGCTAAACACCACTCATCCAATGGAAACTTATTTCTGAGCAGCAAAAGCACTCTTGTGCCAGAGGAACCTGTGTTGGTGAGTCTACGCGCTGCCCTGTTAATATGAACTCTCACTCCTAAGAACCTCTCGGCAAGAATGCTTCCTGTCCACTTCAGGGAGTGGATTCCTGCCCCTCAGAGGCTCCTTTCAGACAACCAAGCAAAGGCATAATAGTGTGGTGGCCAGGTCCTGCCTCAGGGTGCTGAGCAGGTTGGGGACACAGGCAAGGCATCTTAGCGCAGCACATAACAGGCACTTAAGGAGGTGCATTCTCTCTTCCTGACTTCTCTTTCCTCTTTATTTTAGATCTTCAGGCTCTGAGAAGTCCTTACCTCATATCACTAACCAAATCTTAATGCTCTTATAAGTGTTTTTTTTTCCAAGAGAGAAGGACAGTGGCGGGGGTTGGGGGTGGAGAGAGAATCAATTTTTATTGTTTTTCATGTGGCTTTTGTTGCTCTGACACTTGGTTGTGTATGTGGTGCTGGGGTTTGAACTCACGTCCTTGCGCTTGCCAGGCAAGTGCCATAACTGCTGAGCCACCATTCCAGCCCCTGTTGTAAACTCTTAACGTTTAGAACCCAAGCAAAAAAACTTACCTTGTAGGCCAGAAAGGGCCGCCTACCCCAATCATCCATGCATTTTAGGGACTACTGGAAGTTCTGCAGAACAGGGAGCCCCAATTTACAAACTGTGTCCTCAAGGTTCATTTGTAAAGTGGAAGACACGTTTTTTCCTTAGAAATAATATTGCATGGGCCTCAGGCTAACCCACAACCTACCTGCTCTATAATCCGAGTGTCAGTGGCCTAGAACCACTGAGCTGGAGTTGGAGCCTGGGGTCAGCAGCATCAGGCACTTATTGGGAAAGAAGCCTGTTGGTGGTGGTGGGGAAGGACGCGTAGGTGCAGCTGACTGGTGTACCCACCCCACTCGCCCTGTTCAACCTCACTGCTGCAGGCCTCTCTTCTCTGGGTGCCTGCGGCCCCATGTCGTGCCCTACAAATCGTAAGCTCAGGACCTTCATGGAGCTGCTCCACTCGGCCAGGCTTCCTCAAGCAGCTGATGTCAGCTGTACATCAGGAGGGAGACACCTGACTGGCTCCCAATGAAATGTCAAGGTCTGCACTGTAACCTGTCCAGAGATTTGAGTCATCAGGAGATGTCCGACTGCCCAGGTGAACCTCCAGCCTTCAGGCAGGACAATAAAACAAACAAAGCAATCTGCACGGGGACGGATCAGTGACTCTGGGGGACTGTCTCTAAGACACTTCTGCTTTTCAGAGCAACTTCTTTCCCCCCACTTTGAAAGCTGATGCCTTTTCTTAAAGCTTCCATGGTGCCAGCAGGTATAGGCTTCCACAGACGAGTGAGTGTGCACAGGTGCGTGTGAGTCCTGGCTGAGGCAGTGCTGTCACACGTGAACAGGGGCCAAGACGCTCATAATTTGGCCTCCTTTGTCCTCAAAATACAATAAGCTCCAAGTGAGAAGCAGAGGCTCCAGGGAAGATTGAAAGGTCGACATCGGGCTACTCATTCTGCCAGGACCAAGGGATTTGTTAGGTATTTTAAAAAGGACGAGAAGCAATGCCACATAAATTCAAAAAAAAAAACCTTATATTTGTGAGGGAAAAGGAACTGGAACTGAGAGTAAGCATATCTCTAGGTGCAGTGGTGCATGCCTGTAACCCAGCAACTTGGGAGGCTGAGGCAGGAGGATCACAAGTTTGAGACCAGTCTCAGCATCTTAGTGAGGCCCTAAGGACTTAGTGAGATCCTGTCTCAAAATAAAAACATTAAAGAAAAAAAAGGAAGGAGGGCTGGGGATGTGGCTCAGTGGTTAAGCAACTTGGATTCAATCCCTGGTACCCTCTGCCCTGAGAAAAAGAATCAACATTTCCTAAACGAGAATGAGAAAATGGGAAAACAAAGCAGATATTTTCAGAAAAATTAGTTGAAACAAAACACCCTAACTCTACAGGATTCTGTACATGTGGTTGCTCCCTGCAGCTGCACTAATTACTCTAAGTTAAAAAAAAAATTATCTTGGCAAGGAAAAGAAAAAAATTAGACCCTGAATTCCAACACACACTTGAAGCTGATGCCTGATAACAGCTTCAAAAGGAAGCACCCTCATTAAGAAGCAGCCCAGCACCTTCCAGGAGCGGGAGGGCTGGACTGGCATCAGTGCTGGGGGCTGGGAGCTGATCAGCAATGCGCTGAGCCTAAGACTCTCCTAGGCCTTCCGGTAAACAAGTCACCGTCCCTCCCAGTCACCCCAGCTTTTGTTATGCCCACCCCAAAGAGTGACACACCGAAGTGCTCTGCCCAAATGAGGAGGCCCTTCCACTCAAGACCAAGTCTTCCACAATCCTGCTGATTACTCCTGGCAACACAACACCCAAGAAAAGAAAGCTGGCCACACAGCCTTTGGATTCTCCTAGAGCACAGGGCAGAAACTGAGCCAGTGGACGGAGAGCCTGAGTCCAGGGCACAGTCAGTCAGGACTGTGTGCTGCACCGCCTGCTCCACATCTCCCCATCCGTCCCTGAGCCAAACAGGAAGCACTTCTCCAGCACCCGGAAGGCAGAAGCCACCTCTTCTTATAGGTTCTTCTCAGCCACCCTACAGTCTTACTGTGACATTTAATTTCAACAATAAGCTTGGAAAGTGGCAAGTTTGTCTCTCCCGCAGCATCCCCTCGTGGTGAATCCAATATTTAAACCTGCACCCAACTCAGGACGCAGCAGCCTACTGGCACCTGTCACCAGGAAAGCCACCACGCTTCCAGGATGACCACCTCCTAGAGATCAGATGCACTGACGCCTTAGACAGACAGGAGGCAATTACAACACCGACTGAACAGGGCTCCCAACAATCCATCAGCTGACTTTTCTCATTTGTGGTACTGGGTACTAAACCCAGGGACCCTCCATCATTGAGCTACATACATCCCCAGCCATTTTTAATTTTGAGATAGGTCTCAGTAAATTCCTGAGGCTGGCCTCATACTTAGATTCTCCTGCCATAGCCGCCCAAGTCATTGGGATTATCGGAGTGTGCCACCATGCCAAGCTGCATTATTTTACCTTTTTTTTTTTTTTTTTAAGAGAGAGGGACAGCAAGAGAGAGAAAGACAGAATATCAATTTTATTTAGTTTCTCTTGGACTTTCATTGCTCACACACTTCATTGTGTACGTGGTGCTGGGGTTTGAACCCACGTACTTGCACATGCAAGGCAAGCGCTGTAACAGCTGAGCCACCACTCCAGCCCCATTTATTTTACATCTTTAAGAGAGAGAGGGGGCGGGGGAGAGCAAGAAAAAGAGAGAGAATGAACTTTATTTAATTTTTCATCTGGCCTGTTTCTCTGACAGTTATGTGGTGCTGGGGTTTGAACCTGGTTCCTTGGGCATGCCAAGTAAGTGCTCCAACCACTGAGACACCTCTCCAGCCCATCATTCATGTAGGTATTTATTTATTTATGTACCAGAGACTGATTGAACCAATGGCGCTCAACCACAGCCACATCCTCAGCTCGTTTTAAAATTTTTTATTTTGAGACAGGGTCTCACTAAGTTGTTGAAGCTGGCTTCAAACTTGCGATCCTCCTGCCTCAAGTCTCCCAAGCTGCTGGGATTACAGGCGTGCACCACTGTGCCCTGCCACTGTTTGATTTTTAAAAGCAATCTTGGATAGTATAAATTGAAATCCTAATACTCAGCCTCTATTGCACTGTCATAGTCCATAAATCACTAAATTACTTGCTGAACGAAACGAAGAAAGACTAGAAAGCAGAAGCTAATGAAGGAAAGAAAGGTGATCATCATTTGTGCCAGGTCCTTGAGAGAAAAATATTCCTAATACTGCAACAAAAACCGTAGATCAATCTTATTTCAACAACTGCCCCCCAAAACATGCTGCTATTGTGTTTCTTGAGCTCACAAATTTTAAAGTAATCCAAAGAAAAATAAATACCATAATTCTTAATAATTTAGAAAAGAGAGGGATTACACTAAGAGGGAAGAAAACAGTGGGAAGGACAGAAATGACTTAAAAACATGCTTAATTTTTCTTAAAGGGTTCTAAAAGCCTCCCATTGTCCAAACGAGCAGTTGATTTGGAGGCAATCTTTTAACTGTAAAAATCCAGAACAGAAGAACCTAACACTGAGTCACAGTTACGAGGCTACGCCGTGAAACGAGTGTTCCTAATGACAACACGTTTCAGAGCCCCTCTTCAACAAACTTCACGGGATGGGAACTGTAGTACTACCCTTATCTCACTCTTCGGAGACGGGAAGGGACAGTCATGAACACCTCTCTGCAAATGACGAAGAGGAGCCAAGCAATGAGGAGCTGAACTGGGGGGCCAGGCAGGGAGCGTGGCAAGCAACAGCTCAGCTCTGAGGTTCACCTACAAGCTCTGTATGTTCAAGTATGTCAATAAAAAGGGTCTTCTCTGGAGAAGGGGGAGGCCAAAAAGGAGAGGACAGTTTTATAATATCTGGGAATGAAAACATATAAAACTGCAAAAAACATTTAGTTGTCAAATCATTAATCTCCTCCCACTTCTCAAGCAGCCAGAAATATAGGTGCCTCTGGACATGATGACCTACCTTTGCTTCATCATTAATGTCCCAGGTGAAGGAAATGGCATTATAAGCAATCTCTTCAATGTTACTGATGGTATTGAAGCTTTCTTTATAGTCAGCTATATGAGACGGTGAACAAGAAAAAAGAAGTTCATGATTTTTAGCTTTAATGTGAGATCACAGCAGCTTAAAAAAACATTCAGTTTTTCATATTATCATTTCTGTCTAAGTTAAATGAACATTTTGGGGGCTGGAGTGGTGACTCAGTGCTTGCCTGGCATGCACAAGGATGCAGGTTTGAACCCTAGCACCACATACACAAAACCAGATGAAAAACTAAATAAAATACTAATAAAACTAAATAAAATACCAAAACCAGATGAAAAACTAAATAAAATTCATTCTCTCTCTCTCGCACTCTCTCTTAAGGGAAAAAATTTTTTTTGTTGTTGGGTTGAAAGTTCAGAGAAATAAAAAAAAAAAGAAGAATCACAGAACTTTTTAGTAGAGTCAAGGTTAGATATACTTAATTCAGTCTCATCATGTCAAAATTAGGAAATTTAAGCCAGGAGTGGTGGGGCATGCCTGTAATCCCAGCGACTCAGGAGACTGAGGTAGGAGGATTGCAAGTCTGAGGCTAGCCTCAGCAACTAAGTGAGGCTCTAAGCAATTTAGTGAGACAGCGTCTCAAAATAAAAAATGAGGGCTGGAGCAGCGGCTCAGCAGTTGGAGAGCTTGCCTGGCAAGCGCAAGTACCTGAGTTCAAACCCCAGCACCACACACACAGCTAAATGTCAGAAAAACAAAAAACAGATGGAAGAATAAATAAAAATGATTCTTTCTCTCTCTTTAAAAAAAAAAACACCATGAAAAGGACTGGGGACATAGGTCAGTGGTAAAGTGCCCCTGGGATCAATTGCTGGTACCAAAAAATAGATAAATAAATTTAAATTTAGGTGTTAAAAGTTCAAATAATGGTCCAAGGTCGCCAAACTAGTCTGTGGAGCCAAGATTACAAGAAAGCACTTGTAGATCTTCTGAAAAGAGAACAGAGATGTCAGGAAAAAACAAAGCAAAACAAAACAAAAACAACGATTACTGGCCAGCTATGACGGAGACGATGGCTTTCCACAGAAATAAGACACCAGGCAAAAACAGGCTTCACAAAGTTACGTCAGGAAACAAGATGTGCACAGTCTGCAGCCGCAGTCCAGGTGCTGAATCTCTGCGTTATTCAGACAGCAGAGATGTGGGTCCCGCCCGTAACTGGCGAGGCCATCAGGCGACCTCACAGCAGCGGTGCTTCCTTTACTCATTTGGCTTCCTTCTCCTCCTATCATAATATCCAAATAATCAGCGTCTCTTAAAGAAGACATCGCCCCTCGTGAAGCACACAGACTGGGCTCGGGAAGGAGCGTGCACGAGGCCTTGGGTTCCATCCTCAGCACCTCAGGGGAAAGGCAGACTAATTCCTGCGCGAGCTGGCTAAAGCTCCCAGCACCAGTGTCACATGGCCCGGTGAGGGAAGTGAAGGCAGAGCAGCGATTCCAGGAGGCCCAGGACAGTGCTTGGAACAGATCAGTGGTTGGCATAAAAATTCAAATGTTTTCAGCAGGAAGCTGGCCACTGCCAAAAATAATTGGATTTAGAGAGCGGGGTGCTTGCACCTCTGGGAGTAAAAGCCGGCTCCTGAGCTCTTACCTATGTCAATGCACCTTTGTTTAGCAGTGTGCTGCCGGGAGTGCCAGTACTTCCAGTGCCTCAGCTGATCCTCTCTGCTCTTGTCTTCAGCAAAAACCACCATGATCACACTCTGAGGACGAGAACACATCACGTCATAAAGACGCTGAAGGGCAAGGAGATTTTGGAGAAGATATGAGTTTTGCAGTAAGTTTTTAAAAACATGCTTTTAGGCCTTCATTCAGTGGCCTTAGACACGGAGTACCGGAACTGAGGACAGCCAACACGCTTCAAGGGAAAAAGAGTGAGGGGCAGGACTTACTCGAACTTTGCTGATGGGGTGGTGGATCCCTTCACTGCTGCTCACCTCCTTCAAGGTGACAGGATAGAACTGGCCCTTGTTCAGGTATGTCATAGTGCTGTCTCCTGGCTTCTGCCGAAGCGATTTTGAAGCTTCGAGGGTATACTCAAAGTTATTCCTAAAGGACAAAAAGTCATAGATCTGTAATCCAGTCTCTTGGATTTAGCAAACCCTGAAATGCTTCAGTGTACTGAGACAGCAGACCACCAGCAAATGACCAACAGATGACCATGTCATACTGTAAATAACATTTGCTACCTTTTTACGACAAACAGAATCTTAAACATAAGTACTCAGTGGCCAGAAATTCTCAGTTCTGTAGGATGAGGGACTACAAAATGCCTACTAGAAGTTCTGTGCCACGATGTGAACAATCGGACATCAGGAGGCTGAGGCTAGGAGAGCGGCCGTAAGTGGAAAGGCCCACGGAAGGAGCCCTCACCGGACAACTGCCGATCTGGTGCTTCCCAGCAGGGTTGCAAACAGGCAGCAGAAACCCTGCATCCAGCCCGACCCGGCCTGCCTGGCACTTTTTGTTGTCCACTTGCAACTGAAAGCATCGCTAGAGAGGTGCCCACATCCCTGGGTTTCCTGTCAACTTACACCACCCTCAGATGTGCTCTTAATAACCTTCCTAGGCCAGAGGTCGGCATATTGCATCTATCTTTGTAAATACTTTGATTAGAATACAGCTACAATATTTGTTTATGGGTTTTCTGTGGCTGCTTTAGCACTATTAGGGCAGAGCTGGATAGTCACAAAACCATAGAGGCTGTGGGCCCACAAAGCCTAAAATACCCTACTGCACCCATTAAAGAGGGTCGCAGAGCCATTTCCCAAACCCTAAAGGCATCTGAGTTTGTGACACCAGGACTTTGAGGCAGGTCTGAAGGGAAGTCTCAATTCCCACATAACCCTACATTTCAAAAAAAACATTTTTTTAAATTGTAAAACATAATACATATAAATAAAAACCACAAAAAAATAATAAAGGGAAATCCCAGACTCTAAGGGAAAAAATCCTGAAGGTATATCCCTAAACAACTTGGGAAATATTCATATTCCCTGAGTAGGACACAATTTCGTGAAGCTAAAAAAAAAAAATGAAGTCAGAGTCAGGTGTGGTGCATGATTGTAATCCCAGTGACTCAGGAGGCTGAGGCAGGAGGATCCAAGTTCAAGGCCAGCTTCAGCAACTTAATAAGACCCTAAGCAACTTAGTGAGACCCTGTCTCAAGAATAATAATAATAATAATAATAAGAATTATTATTATTATTATTATAGGATTGGGGATACGGCTCAGTGGTAAAGTGCTCCTGGCTTCAATTCCTAGTACTTGCCCCCCAAAAGAAGTCAAGTCAGAAAATTGCTGCCTTTACTTATTTTATCATTAGCAAAGCTGACAAAAAAACAAATAAAGGCCTTTGTCCACTTGATGTTTCTTCTAAATCCTTAACTAAGTGTACATTTCTGGAAACAGAAGAGCCTCACTGATTCAGTGTAACCCTGATTTTTCCTTTCAGGTTCCCTCCTACCACATCACAGAAGGAAGCCAAAGCACCAACACCAAGAGCTGAGGAAACTGGAAACAGTTTCAAGAGTCCCGAATCAAAGGCACTACAGCCAATGTCCTCTACTCAAGGCCACAGTCGGCAGAGTCAGATGAAGGAGAAAGCCCGCCAACGCCACCTCTGATTTGTCAGTGCCAAGGTAACAGAAAGGGAAAAGATCACAAATGCTGAAAATTAAAAATCAAATTAAAAGACAACTATTACCCAGAAACACTGTCAAACACATAGTCCTCTGAATTCATGCCAGGCATCCGCAGACTGAGATCCGAGGGGAAGAAAACCTGAAATATCAATGTAATAAGCCACAACCATTTAACTGTTACAGTTCCTGAAGACCAAGGTCTGGTAAGCATACAGTGTGTGGCTTACAGCAATCCACTACCTGTTCAACATTCACTTTAAAATAAATGCCTTAAATCTACAAAAGTTTTAAATTTCAAAAAATTATTTTTTAAAATCCACTTTTATACATCACTCAAGTAAATTAAGACCATCCATGTATTCACCTCCACAAGGTTCGTGTGATCTATTATCCCCTATTCTTCCCCACACAGCCCAATTCTGTCTGAACTCTAGAATCTGTAGCCAAAATGTCATGAGGCCTAGGAGTCGAGTTTTTTTCATAGCGAGGTGACTGTGGTGCCTTTTCTTAGAAAGGTACATTCTGCCCCTAACCCATAAGCAGAGACAGATGCCACTTTCCCCACCAGGGTACTAAAAATGGTTTCAAACACATATGTCTGTTTTACCTGAGTGAGGTGTGCCTGATCATGAACCCTCAGAACTACCTGGAATTGATTTATACATTTCACACAATGCATTTATGACCTGCCCCCCTCCCTGCCTGTACTACTACCAAGACACTCGGCAGACGTGTGATAAATCTTTCACACTGGGAGCTTGCCTGGTCTATGAGAAACGCTGAAACAGACTGTGAATAACTGTGGTCAATGGAAGATTAAGCACTGGTTCCCTTCTCTCTCCAGCAAATCACGTAGTTGAAATCATAATTGTTAACTCAGCTGCTGGTAAGATTAGCCATGTGCCCTGGATGATAATTTCTGGATTTATAGGTTTAGCTTACAAATTATACCCATGGGCCTTTTCTCCTTTAAAAAAAAAAATCTTTTATTCCTAATCCATTCATTTCGGGCTGAGTTTCAAGGTTACATAACAAGGAAAAGGTGGAACCCAATACTTATACAAACACACAGCCGTCTTAGGAAGATGTTTTTGTTTCCTGTACCTCCTGAACGCCCTCCTTGAAGGTCTCAGAGAAGGTGGAGTCGGGGGTTCGGCGCTGTGCACTGGGGGGCTGAGCCCCAGAGCTGAACTGGTCAGTGTTGAGATTCCGGTCGAAAATTACCACGCGGTCGGTGGGTTCAGGATGATACACTGTCGGGGGGATTCCCACAGCAAAGCCATGGGGCTGGATTTCGGTCTTGATAGAGTGGGTTGGCATTGTTGCTATGGAGACAGTGACTGTTGTATCAGGAGCTGTCAGATGTCCTCTCTTATCAATGCCCAGCTGGTTGCCATGGGGAAGGACGATGTTAAAGGGCACATTTTTCAGTACTTGCACTCTGTTTTCTCCGGCAGAAAGGAGAGGCTGCTCAGTCACGCTGGGCATGCTGCTTCTTTAAGAAAGGAGAAGAAAACCGTGCTTTCAACCTCAAGGCTGAAGCCCTGCTTCATTTGTCCTTTCTTTTCTTTCTTTGTAATCTAAGGATGGAACATGAGCCTCGTGCATGGTGGGTAGCTGCTTGGTCACTAAGTCACATCCCCAGTCCCTACTAATTTAAGTCCCACACAGTAGTGATACACCTGATGGAGACTAAACAGAAAACAGCATCGTGGCCATTACTAGAGTAGGAAAAAGTTCTTCAGAATTCTAGTTCAGGCAAACTCCACAAGCATCAAGTAAGGTTTCATTTAAAATACTGACAACTCAGGGCTGGAGCGGTAGCTCAGTGGTTAAGGTGCTTGCCTGGCAAGCACGAGGACCCGAGTTCAAACCCCAGCACCAGGTACACAACTAAGTGTTGGAGCAATGAAGGCCATGTGAAAAACTAAATAAAGTTGTTTCTCTCTTCTCTCTCTTTCTCACTGTCCTCTTTCTTAAAAAAATAAAATAAAAATCAAATCAAATAAAATAAAATACTGACAACTCGGAGTCTCCTCTCATACACTTTGTTTTCAATAAACTTCATAAAAATTCTCATATTTTATTATAAACCAGAAGCTGTAAACATAATGTGATTAGTTGTGTTTGAAGTGCATTCTACCTAGTCAGACTGCCTGGATTCGAATTCTGTCACCTTGGACAAGTTCCTTCACCTCTCAGTAACCATCCTCATCTGTGAAGTGGGGATAGTAACAGTGCCTATCCTCTCATGGTGGCCAAGGATGGAATGAGAGGTCCCCTCAAGTACAGGAATGACATTGGCACACAGAGGCTCCAGAGCAGGGTGGCCATACTTGGCCACTGCCTTTCCTAATACTGATGCTACCCGATTTTCTCTTTTGCCAAGAGAAAACCTATTATCAAACTGCACTAGTAGAAGTTTTGCATAAAATTACTCTTGGTTTAATAGACATTCTGGGCAATATATGATTTCCAGTTGTTAAGACAAATGCATTTTTAAAGTCCCCTGAAACTGGACCAAAAACTTTAAGGAATAAAGCAAGTTGTCAATTTTGTACATTTTAAGATCAATAAAATTGTTCAAATCCTGAACCATAAATTCTCTCACAGGTTTTTATCACAAAGAAAGAGACAAAGGGCAGGGGGAGCAATACAAATGCTTTTCACTAAAACCTGTCATAGTGAAAAACTAAACACAGCTGTTTAATAATAAGGATAATTTTTGTTTGCTTCAAAATATTCCAGCAAAATTAAACAAAATTTTTAAATTAATTAATTTGAAAGTAAAAGCAGGAGGGGGAAACAGGTTCAACAGGAGAATTTGTGCTGACAATGGCTGAGGCAAGTAATGAACACAAGTGGCTACACTCTTCCTCTCCTTCCATCGAAACTGAAATCGGCCATAATAGAAATTAAACAGCAAAAGCCTTAAACAAGCCCTTCTCCAAAGCATAACCACAAAGACCGAAACAGCAACATGGAAGATATTTCTGAAAGATACCAAGTATACAGACTATAACCACAGTCACACAAAATGTGTGCACATGCTAAAATAAACCAATGATCGTCAGGACAGGAGGATTCTGAGCGATCACTCACTCTCCAAATGTTTTATTGTTACTAATAAAACATGGGGCCATTTAAAAGGTGTCATTTTTAAAAAGTTTCTCACGTCCATAAATTCAAACCTTAACTTAATTTTCTAGAAATTTTCACCTAGAATACTTCAGAAATACTTTTGAGAGGAGTTTGAGTACCATTTAATTTACTTTACTGAGTTTTACTCAGGCAGTTACTCAAGAGCTCTGTAGTAGAGCACTTGCCCAGCATGCACAAGGCCCTGGGTTCGATTCTCAGCACCACTATCAAAAAAAAAAAAAAAATGATGGGGCGGGGGACATTGGAAGTTAATTTTTTTAAAGACCCCCCCTCTGTTTCCACACCCCCCTTAAGAGAGTCTCAAAGCACTTAAGCTATTACTAAAACATCCCTTTTGAGGAGCTGAAAGTTAACACTTTCACTTTCTAGAACAGGCAACTCTGTCTAAAGAAACAGGCAACATCTTAGAGCAACACATGCTCACTACTGTGTTCACTACTGTAGTGCAATGTGAACCGAGAGAGCAGGAGAACAATGTGCCCATCTCTTGCACTCACGCTTGTTCATTTAGGCAGGTTCCCGTTTCGTCTGTACAGAAGTGAAGCTCTTTTGAGTGGACTCTATTTTTTTTTTATAAAGAAAGAGGGACAGTGAGAAAGAGAAAGAGAAAGAACTTTATTTAGCTTTTCACATGGCCTTCGTTGCTCCAACACTTAGCTGTGTACGTGGTGCTGAGGTCTGAACCCGGGTCCTCGCGCTTGGCGCTTGCCAGGCAAGCACCGAAACCAGTGAGCCACTGTTCCAGCCCCTTGAGTGGTTTCTCTTATGCTGCATATTAAACATCACCTTTTGCTGTGATCTGGCTCTGTGTGCTCAACTTCTGGTTTTGCTGTTGATGATCGCCTCTCTCTTGGAACCTTAAACATTAACACAGAAGAGAAAAACATCAGTCCTCACCCAGCAAAGGTCTCACCCAAACACCCAAACACTTTTCACCAAACTCAGTCATTCTCTTATCTCCTCATGGCCACCAGGCTCTGGACACAATGAATGAGGCAGTTTCTGGCCTCAAGGAGTTTATAATCTGGTCACCACTCTGAGGGGTAAAAAGCAGTTATTAGGGCTGGGAACAAGGCTCAGTAGTAGAGCTCTTCCCTGGCCTGGGTTCAATCATCAGCACCAAAAAAAAAAAAAAAGACAAGACAGAGAGAGAGAAAGGAAAGGACTTCATGCTTATCACAAGAAGCCTGACAAGTAATTACCACTATAAAGTTGTTATAATTAATGTCAGGACAGACATGAAGTTATCTTCTGAGATGTAAAAAGTTTACATGTTTTAAAAGTACTTCATTTAAAACACATACACAACCAGTAGAACTAATGTTACTACACATTGGTCTTTATGGCACTAAACTTGTTAGATTTCGCCTATCCCCAAAAGTTTCAGTTAAAAATATGTAACTTCATAATTAATATCTTAGTAAATTTTACATTGATTGAGTCAATAAGCCTGAAGATCAGATACATAATAATTTCTACTTCAAAGGAACCCTGCGTGGCTACACTTGCCTAGCAAGGATTTCTTTTAGCATCATTAGCTATTATACAAGTTTCTGTTCCTACTCAAAGACCAAAGTCTTTACTGCAATCCATCCAATACTACAAACTGGACCCATGACCTCATGACAGGAAATAAATATTTTGGTCAGTCCCCACCCTAATTTTGGTAATCCAATTATCATCCTTTTCTTCCCCCCTTCTTGTTTTCTTATATTCAGAAAAGAATACAGGGCTAGAATGTCACAAAAGGCAAACTACTGATGACTCTAGGAAAAGGCATTCAGGATTTGATTATTTCATTATTTTATTTGATTATTTCATTTTTTGTAGGTTTGAAAGCTTTCACAACAAAACGATGGTAAAAATAAATTGTGAAATACACACGTCTACATACACACACCCACATGTATCTGTAAGGAGACCCTATCAGAAGCTTCTTAGGACTGGGATGTGGCTCAGTTGGGGAGCCCTTGCCCCGCACGCATGAAGCCCTGGACTTGATCCAGTGGTAACAGCACAATGACCACACGTAAGTCACACATGGCAGGAAGACAAAGGCCACAGAGCAGACTGTGCTCTGACTTAGTCTACAGTTGTAAAAATGTGTCCTAAACTCTACAGCTATCCTCAAAGCTATCCCCAAATATCTGCTTTGGTCAGAGAGAACGGCAAGTGGAGCTCAGAAGCAACCAAGCCCCACGGTGGAGAGCGTGCTGCACTAAGGACGCAGCCCCGCTCACATCCTAGCTGCAGGGCTCAGAGGGAGAAGTGACACACACTGTAACGTAGCCAGCATCACACAGCTCACCAGTAGGTAAGAGCTGTATTAGTAGGACAGCAATGAGGATAACAGGCAGACCTTTCCAGAGAAGGAGAACCACGCAGAAATGCATACATTATAAATTATATTTAATTAAGACTAATTCAAATCACTAGAAACAGGCAACAAAACGTATCTGATGTTAAAACTACAAGATCCCAGAATAAAAATGTGGGTTTTTTTCCCCCATGAGTCCTATAATCAAATCGAATCAAAGTGTCTGTAATGACATTTACAGAAAAGGCAAGCACCTCGACCATGCAGGAACAGAGCAAGAGCCCAGGACAGCAGCTATAGCCACTTCTCGTGGCACAAGCACGCTCTTTGGTAGAATGTGAACCTAGTGAGACACATCTACCTGGGCTTTTATGGCAGCACCCCCCACAAAGAGAGCAGAACAGCTGGCTACGTCACATGCTTTAAGACAACGCTTTGAGTCTGTGACGGCAGAAGTTCAGCTTTGAACCATGGTAAGTCAAAGCACTCATTAAACTATTTACAGCCACTCCAGGAGCAGCCAGCACCACACTCCACAGCAAAGGACTGTTTTATGTGCTTCTGAATCAGGTGTGTCTGCGCCCGTGGTTGGGGTCGAGAGCAGGCAGCCTACCTTGTAATAGTCGTAGAGCAAGCCCAGCGCAGCTGCGCTGTCCTCATCGCCGTTGATGCTCATCATGGCTTTGGTTGCTGCGGTGAGCGGGTTTTCCAGGAAAGATTTCCAGGCCTCATCCTCGCTAGTGTAGGAACGCCGCTGTGGATAAAGTGCTTCATTCTGAAGAACCAACACTGGCCGTTTGCTTCAGAGAAGAAAAAAAAAATCATACTTTTTTCCCCAAGGCATTACAAGCTAATTTTTAAAAATAAAATAGCCAATTCCTTGACATTCCTGATTGCGTCAACAGTGACCCTGTAAGTCAAATTAAGACAGGATCAGAAGTCGAACCACTTAAGTGCAGGCCAGTGGTAAGATACAAGATATGGAGGCAGCCAGAGAACCTGCAGTTTAAAAAAAAAAAAAAATCCCTCCCTCCCCAAACGCCAGGGTATACAAATACTCTACATGAACAGACACAAGGACACGGTTAGGCAGAGAGAGTGTTCCTGCTCCCGGAACACACACGCAGGACTGCGCCTCTTCCCAGGCGTGCCTGGGTGCATCATGCTCCCACATGCTACTTCCCTCCTTCTCCTGCCGATGCCAGGCCTTAAAAACCTCCTTCCAAAAAACAGGGGCAAGGGAGGAGGGGAAAAAGAAAGGATGGACACTTCATTTAATCCTTGGGGGTATATGAGGAAGTTAAAGTATTCTACTGATTACCAGCAGACTGAACATGGAATGTGGCCAAAGGGGACTGCAGTAAATCAATAAAGAGGCATAATTTTCTGGCATGGGAGTTAACTGTTTATCTTAGAGATAAACACTTAAGAAACTACAATAAACAAAGCCACTGAATAAAAAGGAAAAATATTTTAAAGGTAGGGAAATTTGTTTTTAAAAAGCTTTACTAGTGGGCTGGTGACGTAGCTCAAGAGTAGAGCATTTGCCTACCATGTATGGGCCCTGGGTTCCACCCCCAATACCACGAAAAAAATAAAATAAATCTTTACTGCTTTTTAGAGGCTAACGGAGTTATAGCTCAGTGGTAGAATGTGTGCCTAGCATGTCTGAGGCCCTGGTTTCAAACCCCACCACACCTCCAATAAATAAAAATCTTCACTAGTTTTTCACACTGGGAAAGAACTTGTTTCATGTTAACACTGTAGTCTGGTGGGAAAATTTCAGAAAAAGCAATCATGATCTTAGTGAAATCGAACAGAAGATTTAATTTAAAAGATTAAAGCAAACAATACTGATTCCAAAAACCTGAAATGTAAACAGTTTCAACAACTGTTCAGTTGGTACTATTTAATAAGTCAATAAAAAGAAAAAATGGAACATTGACTCTAGCAAAATGAAGCAATTTTTTTTTTTAGGTTAGAAAATAAAAAATTGTAAGCATTTGGAACTATTCTGAATTATCACCATTCTAATAAGCAAACTTAGGAATCAGTTCTCATTGCAACACATAAATGAAATATGTAAAGGGCTTAAAGGTGACCTACCCTTTCTAAAAGTGAACGCAGAAAGCCTGATTATGTTTTCAAGTAATCAACAAAGTTCATGGTTTGGCACTTACCCCGGCCCTTTAAAAACAGGTATAGGTTTGGGAAAAAAGAGAACAACATCATTGGGACGGGGAGGAAAACCCCAGCAACTTACTTTACCCCCAGTCAGAATGAAGTGCTATTTCAGAGCCTACCAACTTTACTCACACCTTGGAATACAATCCTAGGACCTCCCACGGCTAAGAGGTAAGTCTGGAGGTGGTGCACTATTATAACACAAAACAAATACTAAGCAGATAGTTTGTTTGAAATTGGAGAAGACTGTCTACACAAATCTCAAATTTTAAGGAAATAAATACACAGACTGGCATTCCCTGAGTCAGGAGGTCTAGAGTGCAGCAGGTACTGAACTGGTGGTACCTTGGGGAGATCGCCTGGTGTGTTGCTAAGCTATTATTAATAGCCTAATAGCTACTTCCACAAGACTGTGACAGCACTTGGCTCATTCAATTCCTGTAATGCTAGTTTTTCAGCTTCCTTTTCTCCCACCCCCAACCCGAATTTGTACAAGCATCAGGAAAATATTTCAAATGGCTTTATGTCTGTGATCACCCTGAAGGTGTTTTATATTTCCAAAGTGAGCCTAAAGCCACAATGTTAGTTTTGGAAATTTTGTCTTATCTGAACTGTAAGCCAAGAAATAAACACAAAAGCTGTTGCCTTTCTTAGTCTATTCTTTCCCACCTCAAGCTGTGATTAGGCTCTCCAGGATCCTCAGCACTTTGAGGTAAGCCCTAATCTCTCCATTCATGATCTCTCAGGCTTCTGAAATGTAGTTGAAGCAATAACTCAACTGAATATTCCACACGAATAATATTTTTTAGATACCTCATACATGATATCTAACCTCCTCATCCAGAAAAAGCGCGCGCACACACACACACACACACACACACATATTTAAAATGATCCTTAACAAGTAATTAGAAAAACTATCTGTCCTGCATTTACTGATCTGAAATGAACTGACTGGTATTTCCTTTAAAAAAAAAGTTTTAAAAACTTTTCGAATAAGTTAATATTTTCAGAAAAGTTGCAAATAAAATCCAGAACTATCCCTCACGGTAGCTCCCGGTCTCCCACCGTCACATCTCATAGAAAATCACAGACTGGACCCAGCACACCACTGCGTGCAGTATTTTCAGGCTTATCAGTCTGATTTCAGTTTCACCCTGTTGATATTCCCGGGCATTAAGAACACAGTAATCTGTAATTACTATCAATGATGCAAGTGGCAAAAGAACACCCACAGCAGTTTTCTCACTCACGCAGCCAGCAGGGAAAAGAAAATGCCACGGGGACCTTCAACCTTCCCCTGCTTTTCTCCGGGGAGTAGCAGGAGTCGCAGATGACAAGACAGCGGATTAGCGGAGGTCTACCGGTGCCTCCGCGCGGGGCGTCCCAGGCAGATCCACCAGGCCGCCGGGCAGAGGTCCCGCCCGCGCCCCCCGGAGGCCGGGGGAGGCCGCCTCGGGGTCGAGTTTCCCGGGCCAGGGTCTCCGCGGGAGGTTCCGGACGAACAAAGGGGCGGGCGGCGCTGCGGGCTGCGGCGGGGGAACCCGGAGGGCGGCCCGCCCCCGCCCGCCTCGCGGCGCCTGGCCGGCTCCCGGGGCCGGCGCCGGGCTCGCTCGCGGCAGGTGCGGCCGGCGGCGGCCCCTCGGCCCGGCGCCCCGCGAGGCCGGGCTCCCGCCTCACTCACTTGTCGTACTCCTGTGTCATCGCGCTCGCTCGCCGCTGCCGGGCCGCAGAACTGGACTTTCGGGTTGGGACAGTACACCCGATCCGGGGGGAGGAGGCGGCGACCGCGGCTGGCGGGTCCGGAGCGGCGGCCCCGACGGGTTGGGTTCGCTTTTCTTGCTCTGAGCCGGCTCCGCGCGGGCTGCGCGCACAGGGCGCGGGGCTCGGCCGCCCATTGGCTGGCGGCGCGCCGGCCCGGGGTGGGGACTCTGGGATGGGAGGCGGGGCGCGCCGCCTGATTGGCGGACAGGCGGTCAGCGGGGGCGGGGCCCGCGGGGCCGAGCGGGGGGGCGTGGCTCAGTGCGCTGGGCTCCGGGTGGCGCGAGCCGCTCCCGGTGGTCGGCGCCCGCCCGGGCTGGCGCCGGCGCCCCTCGGAATCGCCTGCTGCCCTCGGCACAGATCACCACGCTCCCCGGGAGCGCTCTGCTGCGCCCACACGCCCCGCGGCCCTTGGCAGGGCCTCCGAGGCCGGCCTGGCGGGTGGAGCCGCCGTCTTCCTCGCCCGCCCGCCCACGCCCTCCGCTCTTCCCGTCTCGGTGCCCCGCGGTAGCCCCGGCACTTGCCTGGCAAGGGCCCCTCCGTCCTCCTCGGGCCCTCTTCTTATCTCCCAGTTCTCACATCCGGCCCCTTCCTGAGTTCCATAGCTGTTACTGGAAAAGTATCTCTGAAACTTCTCTTCCTCGCTTTGCCCATCGCAGGGGTCCGGTTCTAGAGTTTCCTGCTCATCCATCTCATGTTGTCCTCTGTGACAGTCACTGGAAGTCTGCTAGTCTAACCATCTTTCCCAGCGAGTGGCAGCGTGGGTACCTGTGGATTGGTCATAGGCGTCTCACCTGAGCCGCCTTCTGCAGCGCCTGCCCGCCCCCTCCTGGGTCCCCACCAGCCTCCCGGTTCTCTACCACCCTAGGCCCTCTCCTAACCCGCCTGGACTTCAGCCTCCCCCAGTGCGCCATCCTCGGGCTCAGCTCACGCACTCCTGCACCTTCCTGTTTCCATTCCTACACACGGTTGGAGTTCCCAGTTTTTCAGGGGTTTGCTCTTCTTCAAACATTCAGGGAGAGGTCTACTATATGCCAGGCACTGTCCTAGATACTGGGATAGAGCTGTGAACAGAACAGACAAAATTATCTGCCTCCTAGAACATTCTAGTTAGGATCACAGTAAATAATGTCCCATGTTAAGAAGTCGCCAAGTTCTGCATCTAGATGGGGTGGAGTCAGGGTTTCAAAGACTTGAAGGAGGCGAGGTGGTGAGTCAGGAAAGACTGGGGGAGGATGGGTGCAGGCAGAGGCTCCACCGTACAAGGGAGTGGGGGGGGGGGCATTTGGTGTGTTCAGTGGACACCAGAAGAGCAGTAGAAGAGCAGTGTGGCTGGAGTGGCCAGAGGGGAAGACATGAGGCCAGAGAGTAATAACAGGGGCAGGGCAGCAACGTGTGTAGGGCCATTGCAGGGTCTGTGAAGACTTTGAGGCTTTATTCTGAGATGGGAAAGCACTGGAGGGTCTGGAGGAAGGCAGATCTCAACTTAAGTTTTAACATCATCTGGCTGCCCAGGGTTAGTGGTCCAGAGAGAGTAGGCAACTGCAACAATACAAGCAAAAGGTATCA
Source organism: Aplodontia rufa (assembly GCA_004027875.1). NCBI lineage: Eukaryota > Metazoa > Chordata > Mammalia > Rodentia > Aplodontiidae > Aplodontia > Aplodontia rufa. Next base: position 48,076 of record PVKS010002677.1, on the reverse strand, counting down.
GTACAGAGGGGTAGGGTGGTAGAGAGAAATGGTGTTTGAATTTTAGATCTATTCTGAATTCCAACAGGATTTCCCTCCTGAAAATTGGATATGGAAAGTGAGTTTAAGAAAGTTAAGATTGTCAGGCACTATGGCACATGCCTGTAATCCTGGTAACTCAGGAGACTGAGGCAAGAGGATCCCAAGATCAAAGCCAGCCTCAACAACTTAGGCCCTAAGCAACTTAGCAAGCCCCTGTCTCAAAATAAAATATAAAAAGGGCTGAGGATGTTGCTCAGTGGTTAAGAACTCCTGGGTTCAATCCCCAGTACCAAAAAAAGAGAGAGAGACAAGGATGATGACTGACCACAGAAGTTGGGCAATTGGAATGAGTGATTTGCCATCTGCTGAGGTGAGGGCAGCAGGCACAGTTGCGGGGGCAGGAGTCCTATTTGGGACGTGCTAAGTTCAGGGTTTCTTAACAACTGGAATAGATAATAGAAGTGAGGTAGACGATTGGATCCGAGACTGGAGTGCAGTGTAGTCTGAGCTGAACTCGAGCTCCCGGTGTCTTTCAGCCTTGAGTGGGCTGAACTCACGAGGAAGGGAAGAGAATGGGACCCCTTGGATCCTGGATCCTCCAACACTGAAGCCCAAGAAGAACAGGAGCTGATGGAAACAGGAAGGCAGACATGGAGCGAGGAGGGAGATGGACCTACGGCAACCCAGGGACGAAGCTGCGAGAAGGAAAGACCAGCTGGTCACTTGCTGAGGACTGAGCATGTGAAGTCATCATGTCTTTTTCCAGCACCCATTGCCACTCATCTGCTCCCATCATTGTCTGTTCCAATTCTCCAGGTCCCTGGGACCCAGGTCAGCAACCACAGACCTACTTCTCAGGGCCTTTCCAGTCTGTGTCCTCCAGTTGAGTGTGACACTGGAGCCATGCGCCCACATCTTTTTTTTTTTTTTTTTTAATGTACTAGTTTCCTGTTTAAATAAAATTTTGGGTCTGGAGTGGTGGCTCAGCAGTTACGGTGCTTGCCTGGCATGATCAAGGACTTCAGTTCAAACCCCAGCACCATGTATACAACTAAGTGACGAAGCAACGAGGGCTACATGAAAAACGAAATAAAACTGATTCTCTCTCTCGCTCGCTCTCTCTCTTTCTCTCTCACTGTCCCTCTCTCTTAAAAAAAAATAAATAAAAATTTGAAAGTGACCTAAGAAAAATATTAAGTAAAGAATAGGACTGGTGGTCCGTAGACGTGGTGCCGATCATCAGAGTGGTGTGAAAGACAAGGACAAGGGAAGCCAAGTCCCTCTACCTGGCCTTTCTTCTTCCTTATCTGTCTTCACACTGTGGCCAGAGTGGCCTTCATAAAACGCAAATTCCACGTCACTCTAGTCCTGGCCCAGTATAGTCCCAGCATCTCAGGGGAGCCACCCTCCCACCCCAGCTGCTCCCTGCTGCTGCGCCTCACGATCTCCAGCCCTCATGATCTCCAGCCTGGTTCTCAGCACTGCTTTCCCTGCCTGGTGAACTCTGTTCCACTCCCAGACCCAGGAGCCCTCCTCCAGGTGGCCTTCCTGACCACAGAGGCCCCCGAAGCACCCTGAGTGACCCATAGTGCCTCCTGCGTGGTCCCACGCCATGTGTACAGTGCGTTGTCACTGGTGATTTCTCTTTGTGTCTGTCTACACCACAGCGGGGCCTTTTCCCAAGAGGACAGGGATCGCACTGCCTTCGTGCCCGGGACACATGCAGATGCATATTGAACGGACACAGTCCCCTGCAGGCATCCACTCTGCACCTCAGTCTGATTCCTTCGGGGACACATCTGAGGGAGACGTAAATGACCCTCCTGATGCAGAGGATGAGACCCCTGGTGCTTCAGGCCCAGTGGCTGATACACAGCAGGCACCAAATGACGAGGAGGAGAAGGAAGAAATATCGCCCATAAAACCAAGAACAGTAACAGGAAGGGCTGCAGTTATCAGAGCGAGGACACAGTAGCAAAAACCATTGAATATAGGATTGTTTCTTTTATTTCTTATAGTTCTCTTAAATTAAAATCTGTACTTATGGGGTTGGGGATTTAGCTCAGTGGCAGAGCGCTTGCCTCGCATGTGCAAGGCCCCTAGTTCAGTCCTCAACCCTAAAAAAAAAAAAAAAAAAAAAATCTGTACCTATTAGCTTTTGGTAATACCTCCATTTTTAATTCTTTAGCTATTTTTAATTATAAAAGAATTATGCTCATGGTTTAATGAATGCTCACAGTTTAAGAGAAAGAAGCAAAAAAGAAGGAGACACATAAGCTACAAAGAAAGAAAGACATTTAAGCAATATGGAGAGCATAAAATAAAAAGTTTCCTTCGTCCATCATCCCTGGTCCCTCTCCCTCAGACACCCACTATTAACCGTTTCTTTGTTTGTTTGGTTTTTTTGTATTTCCAGATATTTTCTATATGTGTAGAAGCATACATAAGATTTCCTTTCTTAGACAAATGGGAATCATATTCATTCTGTGTGAGTCCTCCACAGCTTGTTTTCACTTCTGTTTTAAACAGTTTCCATGTCAACACACAGACGTACATGCTTTTAAAAGGCTGCATATTATTTGTTGGTATGGATGTATGACAGCATGACTATATTGGCAAGCAATTACAAACATTCATAATAAACAATTCCGTTTAGTGCATTTCTGTACACTTGCTAAGCAGAGCCACAGGATAAGTTTCTAGATTGGAATTGTTGGAGGAAAGAAAAGGTATGCACGCTTGCGACTTTCATAGATCTTTCCAGATTGTTTTCCAAAAGCTGCCCCCATTTGGAAGGGGGAAGATCAGACTGCCCACTAACGCCATACCCTCACCAGCCATGGGCATTACCAACACTAATGCCATACCCTCACCAGCCATGGGCATTACCAACGCTAATGCCATACCCTCACCAGCCATGGGCATTACCAACGCTAACGCCATACCCTCACCAGCCATGGGCTTTACCAAAGTTTGCTTTGAAGGTCTATTAGGTGAAAAATAGTACCTCATTGTTTTGATTTGCATTTTTTTAAGTTACCAGTGAGATTTAGCATCTTTTGATTTGGTGACAACATTTTTAAGCTCAAGGATGGGGGAGAGTCATTGGTTTTGTTTTAGTTTTTTTTTGTTTTGTTTTTGTTTTTAAAGAGAGAAGGACAGAGAGAGAGAATATCAAATTTTTTTTTTTTTAGTTTTTTCACATGGCTTTTGTTGCTCTGACACTTAGCTGTGTATGTGGGTGCTGGGGTTTGAACCTGTGTACTTGTGCATGCTGGGCAAGCGCCGTAACCGCCAAACCACCACTCCAGCCCCTGTTTTAGTTTTTTGAGACCGTGTCTTGCTGTGCTGCCCAGCCTGGCCTCAAACTCCTGGGCTCAAGCATTCTTCCTGCCTCAGCACTGGCCACTAGCTAGGACCAGAGGCACACGACACTACACCCAGCTAAGGTTTTTATTATTTTTTGCAATGCTGCAGATTGAACCCAGGAGCACTCTACCACTGAGCTACATCCCCAGCCCTTTTTACTTTTTAAGACAAGGCCTTGCTCAGTTGCCCAAGCTGGCCTCAAACTTGCAATCTTCCTGCATCAACCTCCTTAGTAGATGGGATTACAGGTGAGTGCCACTGCATCTGGCTTGCAGTAGTGTTTTTTGTTTTTGTTTTTGTTTGCTTCAGACAGGGAACTAATTTTGGACCCCTCTATTACTGGAGACCCCATGATGCTCACAGCCAATAGGACAGTGTGGTTTGCAGGTTGAGTGACAGACCTGGGTTGTAGCCCAGGTTCTACTGACTAGCAAGGTGACCTCAGTAGAGTTACTTTTCTCTGGGCTTCTGTAAAAGGAAACAGCTGGACAGGTCATCTGGCCCCTCCAGCAACCTTGTCCCATGGCTCTTAGATTGGTTGTTGTGATCAGAACCATTACAATCTACACACTTCATTGCAACCTCCTTAAGGGCATTCAAGATCCTTCTCCATCTGGCCTCAGTGTAGGTTTCCAAATTGGTGTCCCCAAGGCCCTGCATCCCTGCAACAGTTCTCTGAACATGTCCTAAATTTCAGGCCCTTCACCACCTGCCTGCCATAGTGTATATCTTATTAAAAGCGAAACTCCAGAGGCTGGAGCGGTGGCTCAGCGGTTACTGCACTTGCCTTTCATGTGCGAGGACGCAAGTTCCAACCCCAGCATCATGTACACAATGAACTGTAGGAGCAATGAAATCCACTAAATAAAATTGATCCTCTCTTAAAAAAAAAAAAAAAGCAAAACTCCAGCAGCATTAGACTTTCTCTCCAAGTGTCTTGGATGTCCCTTTACTAAACTGCTCACACAAGTCACTCTTTTAGTTAATTCAGTTCTGCATGATTTTGAGAGAAGTACTTTTAAGTCAAGCAGATCCGGATTCAACTTCGAGGTTGGCTTCTTGTTTTTATCTTGAGCCACCTATTGCCCTGCCAGTGCTCAGACTTCTGGAAAATAGTACCAAGTGTTGTGGAGTTAAGTGACAATGCAGTTGAGAACGTCACACAGTTCCAGGCATGTGAACACCTGATGGATGACTCTCATCTTCTCTAAAGGGTAGGATAGCAGGAACCTTGTGATTCTTCCAGGTGCATCTGTGGTGGGTGCCACACTGTCACCTGACAGCCACATGTAGGGTTCATCACATTAAGGACTTCAGCCATGCTGGGACATCCCAACTGGTTGAAAGGTAACAGCAGAGCCTCCATGCCCTGGTGTCCAACACTCAGCCCACCCAGTCCCCCAGAGCCACTGTGTCTCATGAGCTGAAAGTCTTTCCACCTGGAGAAAGGGTGTTGGAGGGAAGGAGTGTGGCATCTCCACCCTAACCTCCAGCCCTGTGACTTAGAAGTTATTTCACCTCTGAGCCTCAAGTTTCCTCAACTGTGGACTAGGAGATAGCAATTCTTATTATTAAGGGGTTTGCTAATTTTTGTTCACAAGTATCCCAAACAATGCCCGGCACATAACAAGGACTCAATAAATACTAAACTTTTCCACCTCCCCATTTTCCTTGCTGTATTACAAGGACAAAAACTTGGTCTCACATTTAAAGGTTCCTCATCTGCTAGCACAGAGCACCTATGGCAGAGGACCAACGATCGTTTTTCTTTCGGCAGTTTTCAATGTTCAATAAGATCACATATCCAAGCTCAGGGTCTGAAAACAACACCTCAAGGTTGACAGAAGTATGCCCCTCTCTTAGCTGGAGAAATGAGGTAGAGAGATCAAATCGCCTATTCAAAGTCTTGCTGCTAGTAAGGTTGGGACCTGAACCTCGACACCTTGTTTCCAAGTCCCACGTTTTCCCTTTCTAGTGGCGGGACTGCAGAAAGGGGAGAATGTGTGCTTTCGAGTCTGAGTTCAGCCTGTAGTCCCGATGTAAGCCACCTGAACGCACTACACACGGTGGGGCCACGGCCAGTGCCTGCTAGTGACAATGTCTGGCTCGGGAGAGGGCATTTTGGTGTTCTCCAAGTAGATTCTCAAGTTAGCACATCCCCTCTCGGGGTCATCTCTCCGTCTTTTGGCATCCACACGCTATTTTCAAATGTGGTTGATGACATTGGGTTTATGAGAACTGTGCTCCTTCCCACCATGCCTGCCTGCCACTGCCAGGGCGACTACAGTCTCAGCTGAGTCTTTCAGGGACCCGGGACTTGATCCAGACTTGGTCAAGAGCCAGCAGCGCTGCTTGCTTGTGAATGGAGGCAGAAGCTGCTCGGGGATGGGCGTCACTCTCTTGCTGGCGACCAGAACCTAGATACCTCACATTCTTCCCCTGTGGCTTCACTATAGATCGATCATTCCAGCAGAGGCTCAGTCGTTGCAACACAGCTACCAGAAAGCCCTAGGCTTAGGAGCACCGGTCTTAACCTCCAGTACACCTCCCTTGCCTGAGACTAACAGTGGATCAGGCGTAGCCATTGGGCTCACTGCCACTTCAAGGAAACACCCCGGGCAGGGGGAGCTGAGAGGCCACAGGAAGGCTTCCTGGCTCCCAGTTGAGTATTTTCCTCTTTGAAAAAGACTCAGAGATTTTTGTTATAAAATAACATCTATTTAAAATGGTTGGAGCAACTCCACATATTTTAGAACAAGAGAGAGATTATCTCAATTTAAAACAGAGGCATTAAGTCACTTGCCTGAAGTTGACATTTCATGAACCTGGCTCTTCAGTAAATGTCCCTAGTGGACAATTTCCTTTTCTTAAATTCAAGTGTTTCCGTCTTTTCTCTAGAGCATGAAACTTGCAATTCCAATATATGGGATTTTGAGTTACTCCCGCTGGTGATAATTAGAGAAAAGAAGAACTAGGGGTTGAAAAAAGGAGAATGGAAAAATCCAGAGAATTCGGTGATAAACATCAAGCAAGCGAAAGCGGGAGCGGATCGCAGAGCCTCCGGGTGCTTCGAGAGCAGGAGGGCAGTGGGTGCTGGGTGTAAAAGCAGTCGCATTGCTGTCTGGATCGCTGTGGAATCAGGGGCTTGAATAGTACTCAGATTTTTTTTTAAGAGAGAGAAGGACAGCGAGAGGGAGAGAGAGAGAGAGAGAGAGAATTCTATTTAGTTTTTCATGTGGCTTTCGTTGCTCAACACTCTGTTGTGAATGTGGTGCTGGGGTTTGAACCCGAGTCCTTGCGCATGCCAGACAAGTGCCATAACTGCTGAGCCACGGCTCCAGCCCCACTTAGCTATCTTTTAATTCTCTTAATAAAAACTGCTTGAAGCCTCACGGGACTCAGGCTTGCTCTGCTCCAAGGCTCTTGGGGCATCCGCAGTTGGGAGGCACTGACTCAGGAAGCCAGAGAGGCCAGGCAGGCGCCTGTGCTTCTGCAGAAGGATCCATCAGCTCACGGGTGGCTGAGGAGCTCTGGGGGTGAACAGAAGCAACCATACGAAGCCCATTTTCATAAATTCAGTGTGGAAGATGTCCTAGACAAGCTTGTGTGCATGTTGCTTTGTATTATCAGTGGGAACTGGTTTTTGTCTCATGGTTCTTAATCTCACAGCCTCCTGGGCCCTTGGGGCCATGGAGGGTATGGAACTGCCCACCCTGTGGCTCAGCCTGTGTGCATACAACTGACCCCCAGCGCTGCTCTCCAGCATGAATGTCACACATGCTGTGCCGGAGGTGTGTGCTCCACACTCTGGAAGTGAGGGACTCTGCCTGTGGGGGTGAGGTGGGAAGGTCGAAGTGGCGGGGATGGCATCTGAGCAGGTCCTAAGGGAGAACATTGTCCTCCGCAGAAGAGGGAGCCATTCCCGACAGTGTCTGGCCCAGGCCAGGGCCCCAGCATGAGATGCCATGGCTTGCCTGAGACCGAGGGAGCCTGCAGGGAAGCAGACAGGGAAAATCGTGTAGGAGCCACCATCTGATGACCTCCCAGGCCAAGTCATCAGGCCTGTAGACAACAAGGAGCCATCGGAGGACTTCGAATCCAGAATGTTATTAAATCTATTTTTGGAAAATAACTGGCCCGAGCAGTGACAAACGCCTGAGAGGAGAGAGGTTTTGCAATCCCCCAGGAGAGAGGTGAGAGGGTCTGAGCAGGCAGTGACTAGGTGGATGGGAGGAGCTGGGCCCAAGTGTCAGATCTGCGACTGATGAGAGGCTGGGGTGACAAGTAGGGAGGGGCTGAAGATTTATAGCCGGAGCCTTTAGGAGAGTGCCTCAGCAATGCAGAGGAAGAACAGGTTTGGGGCGGAGGCGTGGGTGCTGGGGGTTTGATGAGGAGGTATCCAGTCATAAACACCCATGTTTTCTGAGGCCAGCCCCAGGGATCCCTGATGCTTTGAGACAGCCCACAGACCCTACAGCCAAGTTGCCTAGGATTTGTCTTGTCTTGGTAACTTTCTATGCGACCCTGGTCAAGGTACTGAACTTCTACTGTCCCAGCGTCCTCATTTGTAAAACAAAGCAGTGACCTGGTAGGAGTGCTGAGTCCCCACAGGAAGTGTTAGGAGGGTGCCTGGCACTCTAAGCACCAGAAAGCTATTTGGTGGGCCACAGGAACACTTTGGGCACAAGTTATGCAGATTCCCCCTTCTGTCTTTTTTTCCAGGTTCATAATTTAGTGTACAAACAGAATATTACATCATGAGTTAGCATTAGCTTCTCCAGGTATTTTAGAATCCATTTGTGTTGCTTCCCCAGCTGGACTTTGTTTAGACTTCAGCTTGAAGTATAGGCTGGTCAAAGCAACGCCTCCGTATGTGGCCAGTACATGATTCATTCTGCCAGGGAGGGTACACGAGCTGAAATGTCTTTTAATGCCAGTGAATTGGAATTGGGCATCAGTTTCTGGACCTGCTATGATTTCACTCTTGCCAAAGCCACAAATTCTGCAACAGATAACCTTCAATGTATACAGAACCTCCAGGCCCATCCCCCTTCTTCTTTTAAAAGTGCTTCAATTTGATTCAAAACCCAGTATTTGAAAGGCAATGAAGTCCGTTCATTAAATAGTGAAAAATGCACTGCAGGATCTGGTAAGAAAGTAGGAAGCTCTCTGCGAACGTCCCCTTTTTATTATCAGTATATTTAAAGACACACTGAGGATCTATTGAGTACAGGTTCTCTGAGCAATGGCCCCAGTCTGAAAGGCACACTGTGGAATTTGGCAAAAGGCAGGCTGTCCTAAATGTCAAAGTAGGATGTGCTGCGGGTGCTGAGGAATTGAAAGAATGGAACACTGAGGAAGGAGTTGGGAGCTGAGGTCTGCAGGTTCCAGTGAGCCGCAGGGAAGGAAGCGGCCAAGCGGGCAGTGGCGCCCATGCCTGGAGGCAGCCTGGGGCCAGCGGGAGGGCGGGGTGATAAGGAGCAGGTGCTGGGGCGTCCCACCTGCAATGCCCCTGAGGCTGGGGCGAGTGGCAGAAGAGGGACCCCAGGGTCATTCCTGACTAGCACTGCTTGTGACTGCTGCAGGTTCCAAGGCTGCAGTGTGAGAAAAACTGTGGATGAGTAAGGAGCAATTAAATCAAAACTCTCAACAAAACAAACCAGCTTTGGGGCAGAGAGGAAGCTCAGGTCCCCTTTGCAATGACTGTCTGGGACCTAAAACACAAAGATTTTTCTTGTGGTATGAATTTTTAAAAGGGATAAGAAAAAATATCAATCTATTTTTAATCTCGGGGTATTTATCTTTTAAATATACAAAAACATCAAACAATGCGAAAAATACAAAATTTATCATGAAGTCGTTGATTCTGGTCTAAGATGATTGAACGCAATGGCTAAATAAGTCACGTTGTTCATGTCCCTGTAAAGGTCGCACATCGGAAATACCTTCTCACAGCACGGAGACCAGTAGAATTGAGGACGAGGTCTGGGGGAAAGAAAGGGAAGTGAAGGGCGATGAAAATGACATTATTATGCTATGTGCAGGTGTGAATGTATTCCAACGATTGCCACTACTATGTATAATAAGACTTTTTATTTTTTAAAGAGAGGACTGGGGTTGGAACGGTGGCTCGGCTCGGTGGTTATGGTGCCTGCCTCGCATGTGTGAGTACACGGGTTCGAACCCCAGCACCACGTACACTATGAAGTGTCCGAGCAACAAACTCCATGAAAAAGTAAATAAAATTGATTCTGTCCTTCCCTCTGTCCCCTCTCTTAAAAAAAAAAAAAAAAAGTGCTCCAACACTTTGTTTTGTATGTGGTGATAGGGTTCGAACCTGCGTCCTTGCATTTGCAAGCACCATAACTGCTGAGCCATTACTCCAGCCCAATAAAATATTTTTTAAAAAAGGAATTTAATAGTGGTGATCAGTGGGTGATGGAACAGGGATTTTTTTTGTCATCTTATTTTTTGCCTCTGCATTTTCTAGTTTGCTGAACATTCACAAACTGCATTCATAATAAAAACTTAAAAATGTCTTCTTTTTCTAAAATTCATTCAACATAGTCATACATAGAGGAGGAAATCGTTGCCACACAATCATGAGCACATGCATGATGACAGAGCAAGCTAAGGCTGATGCCAGTTCATGATCTCCCCACTCTGAGTTCCCCCCATCCCATGTGTTTTCCGTACTTTACTCCAGTGTTAGTTGGGCTTCTCATGGAAGTTGAAGATTTCCCCACTGGGTTGATAACCCCCCTACTCCCTCCCTCCAGCCGCCTTGATATTGCCCTAATCCCACCCCCTGCCCTTGCCCTGCTCCCTTCATCCCCCAGCATCATAGGCAAGGTTCCCTCTGCTGTGTGAAAATTCACCCATGTTGAAGTTAATATTAGCCTAGCCTACTTTCAGTCTGTTTCCAATTGTATTCCAGCTTCCACATATGACAGAAAACATTTAGCCCTTGAGTCTGAGTTTGCTGATGATATTTCATAACAAAAAAATTAAAAAGAAATGTCATTTGTCGTAAAAAAGACAATGAAATGTGCACAGTTCTTAAATACAGAGACCACTTTTTCATTTAAGGTAATGTTTAACTTGATCACTTAATGTAATTAATGTGGACAATGGTAATGAAATTTAAGTGGTATTCTGACTTAAAAATGTCCTTGGAAGATTCTGAGTTACTCAGTTCAACACAAATACCATAATATGTGTACTAATTGTTCTAGAAGGAAATAATTGTTCCAGAAGGGCAAAAGGCCAAGAGAGCTGAAATACCAGGTGCTTAATTTATAAAGTCAATAAAAAGCACTCTTCTGTAAGCTCTTCTCAGGTCATGGTGTATTATCAGGTAAGTCTGGCACTAAAATCACTTTATGCTTAAATACTTCACAAGGGGACAAAACAAGGGAACACACACTAAGAGCTTCTCGAATGTACTTTGCAAGAGACCAAATACTGTGTGAATTTGTTCCACTTTTGAGAACACAGAGGCATTTTAAGTAAAAACAACAACAACAACAAAAAAAACAAACGTTACCAGCAACACATTCAAGATAAAAATACACGTTACTTACTCTCTGTAGTTGTAACAGGCACAGAACTTTCGCATGCTGTCGAGGTCTGCCCTGTAGGTCAGAGTAGTCCTGAGAACTGGCATTCCTAACCAGTTCCCAGGTAACGTTGCTGGTCCCGAGACCATACTTCTGAGGAGCACTGCCATAAACAATCGTGAACTTTTTATTGAAACAAATTTATAACATCCACTAATCAAGGCTACGAACGGAAGGGGAGAAAGCAATAGAGAGTCAGTAGTTAATGATTTTTTAAAAAATGTAATTTGGAATCTGGAGTCTCAGACCTGTGCTCAAATCTCAGCTCAGCCTTGGGTGAGCTCTTGGACAGGCCACTTCACACTACTAACCCTTAGCTCCTCACCTGTCTGCATGGATGGCGGCGGGGCCACCCGAGCTGCCGTGGAGCCTGCATGTGCTATGACCGGTCTCGGGCAAGTACATGTTCCTATGCTTGAACACCGTGTTTAGATGAGAAAACGCTGCAGCCCACGGAGCAGCTTTTGGCTCAAATGCTGATTCACAAGATCTGAACCACATGTCAAGTCCTATTTTTCTTTTCCCTCATTAATCTTACATTATATTTGTAAGGTGCAAAACTTATCACAGCTTTGAGCTGCCTCAGAATTTTTAAGTATATAGATCTTGTCTGCAACTTCAATTTGCTTTCCAACGGAAGAGTCACCTCCTCAAGTAATGATACTGAGTCCATAACATTCATATCCAAAAAAGGCTTTTCAAAGATTTTTCAGTTCACATCTTAGAAAAGTAAATTTTCAGTTATAAGAGATGAATTTTTGGTTCTCCTCCCGAGATGAATTTTTGGTTCTCCTCCCCAGTCCTTTTTTTTTTTTTTTTTTTTTTTTTTAAGGAGAGAGAGGGATAGTGAGAAAGAGAGAATCAATTTTACTTAAGTTTTTCATGTGGCTTTCATTGCTCCAATGTGGTGCTTGGGTTCAAATTCACATCCTTGCACATGCCAGGCAAGTGCCAAAACTGCTGAGCCACCGCTCCAGCCCTCTCGGCCTAGTCCTGCTCCTGAACAGGGGTACTGTTGCTCATGTCAACAATTGGCCCCTCTTCCTTGCTAGGTGGTATTTTATCATATGAGTATGTCATGGTTTATCTGCTCACCTGTTGATGGTCATTTGAGTTATTTTTTCTTGTTGGTTATTACAACTAAAGCTGCTATGAATATTTGTGTACAAATCTATACTTGGATAGGTGCCTAGTAGACAGACACCTACTCATAGAATGGCTGCATCATGTGGCAGGTACAATTTTTAGTTATAAGAAACCACCAAGGGGGCTGGAGCAGTGGTTCAGCGGTTTCCGCGCTTGCCTGGCAAGCACAGGGACCGGGGTTCAAACCCCAGCACCACGTACACAACTGAGTGTTGGAGCAACTAAGGCCATGTGAAAAACTAAATAAAGTTGTTTCTTTCTCTCTCTCACTGTCCCTCTCTCTTTAAAAAAAAAAAAAAAGAAACCACCAAGCTTAGCACATGCACACACACACACACACACACACACACACACAAGCCAACAAAACAAAACCAAAAACAAAACCAAGCTCTTTCCTTTTTCACTTTTTTTCCCCTTTGGTGGTACTGGGGATTGAATCACTCTATCACTGAGCCATTTGCCCAGCCCACCAAACTGTTTCTGAAGTGATTGTGCTGGGTCTGGAGTGGTAGTTCGGAGGTTAAAGCGTTTCCCTTGCATGGGTGAGGACGTGGGTTCGAACCCCAGCACCACATACACAATGAAGTGTTGGAGCAATGAAAGCCACATGAAAAACTAAATAAAATTGATTCTCTCTCTCTCCCCGCAAAGACTGGATTCGTAGTTTAAAGACCCTTCTCAAGGGCTGGAGCGGTTGCTCAGTGGTTACAGCCAGCGCGAGTATGCGAGTTCAAGCCTCAGCACCACGTACACAATGAAGTCTTAAGAGTACTGAAGGCCATGTGAGGAATTAAATAAAATTGATTCTTTCTCTCACTATCCCTCTCTCTTAAAAACAAACAAACAAAAAACCCCCCTCAAAACAAAACCTTGCCAATTCAGCCCCAGATGGACTTCACTACTAACTGGTTGAGGAATAAATAAAATAACCCTACTCAAATGCTTCTAGAAAATAAAAAGGGAATGTTTGACAACTCATTCTGTGATTCCAGCATAACCTTGATACAAAAAACCAGATAATCACCAAAAAAAAAGCTGCAGAACATGACTTATGAACAAAGATGCAAAACAATTAACAAATGCTAGTGATTCAAATTCAACAATACATAAAATGGATAAACAGATCAGGACCAAGTGAGGTTTGTCCTGGGAATGCAAAGTTGGTTTAAAATTTGAAAATTTATGTAATTTACCATATTAACTGACTGAAGAAGAAAAGCCATGAAAACCACTACCATCTTTTCAAAGATGCAGGCAGGAAAAGCATTTGGGAAAAAAAAGACATCAATTCCTAATCAGTTAGGGAACTTCCTCAACCCCTTTCCCCTGCTTAGTACTGGGGATTGAAGTCAGTGCTCTACCACTGAGCAATAATCCGAGTCCTTTGTTCATTTTTATTTTGAGGTAAGGTCACAGGGTCTTGCTGAGTTGCCCAGGCTCATTTTGAATTTGTGATCCTCGTGCCTCCATCTCCTGTGTCCCTGGGATTACAGGTGTGTGCTTCCTTGATCTTTCGTAGTGGCACCACACAAGGCTACTTGGCATAAAAGCCAAAATCACAAGGCAACCTCTTCCAGCCCATCTGCTCTCTCTCCCCCTTCAACTACCACACTTGTGCCACTGTGAACAACTGGGCAGAATCCATCATGCTTGCTCCAGCCCAGAGCCGTGGCCCTTTTTCCCTCTGCCTGGAATGATCTTTCCTGAACAGTTGTGTGGCTTGCTCCCTCTACTGTACTTCTTGCAAGCTGGCCTCTACTGTACTTCTTGCAAGTATCACCTCCCGAGAATTCCCCCTCAATGACTCGTTATGCGGCAGCCCACCTTACCCCTTACACTTCCTTGTATTTCATGCAAACACATTTCCTATTTGTTCCCACTTAAATAAGACATGGTCCTCAAGGCTGCCACTTTTTTTTTTGTAACAGGGATTGAACCCAGGGGTGCTTGACCACTAAGCCACACCCCCAGTCCCTTTATTTTATTATTTATTTTTTGAAAGAGAAAGGAACAGTGAGAGGGAGAAAGAGATAACCATTTTATTTAGTTTTTCATTGGGTTTTCTTTGCTCAGACACTTCGCTGTGTATGCGGTGCTGGGGTACAAATCCAGATGTGTGAGGCAAGCGCCAAAACCACTGAGCCACCACTCCAGATACATATATATACACACATATATATATATACACACACATACACACACACACATATACATTTTTTTTTAAGAGAGGGACAGTGAGAAAGACAATCAATTTTATTTAGTTTTTCATGGACTTTCGTTGCTTGGACACGTCATTGTGTTTGTGGTGATGGGGCCTGAAGCCCATACTCACGCATGCAAGGCAAGCCCTGTAACCGCTGAGCACCGCTCAAGCCCCCTTCATATTTTATTTTGAGACAGGGCCTCGCTATGTAGCTGAGGCTGACTTTGAACTCACGATCCCCGTTTCAGCCTCCCAAGGCAGCGGGATTATAGGAGTGAGCCATCACGTCCCCCTGGCTACAGCAGCGATGATGCTCAACGCTGCAGCCCGTGTCTAGGCTGTGACTGTAACGTAGAAGCTGCCCACTAAAAATCTCTTGTATAAACGAGTGAACTCTGAGCAAGAATGACTGACTTTCCAATGTCCTTGCCGGATATTATAAGCCTTTAAATTCTGCCAACCTAGTAAGTGGGTGTTTCTTTGAAAGGGTGATACTGAGTACCCCAACTTGCGGCTTTGCCTTTGTATTTTTTTTCCTTCAGAAAACTATCTTTTCATACTTCTTGCTCAGCTTTTTTCCTTTCTTTTCAAGAACTTTTGATACATCAAGGAAGTTACTTTTTGTCCATCATATGCTGTATTTTCCCAGTTTGTAATTTGTCTTTGTCATATTATCAGTCTTTTCCTTCTTTTCCTTTTGGTTTGTGAATCTGAGACATGCTTAGAAAGTCTTTCATAACTCCAAGATCACTGAAGCATTTATACTTGTTTCCTTACAATATTTTTACATGCATATATATGTATATAATATTTTTATATCTGTACCTATATAAGAGATTATAACGTTTAGATCTTTGATTCCTCTGGGATTTATGTTGTGGTATAAAGAGTAAAGGAAGTAATCTAGTTTTAAAAGTATATTTTTTTGTTTTTTTTTTTTTAAAGAAAGAGGGCAGTGAGAGAGAGAGAGGATTCATTTCATTTAGTTTTCATGTGGCTGTCGTTGCTCTGACTTCACTGTGTGTGGTGCTGGGTTTGAACCCGCGTCCCCATACATGTCAGGCAGTGCTGTAACTGCCAAGCACCACTCCAGCCCTTTAGTTTTAAAATATATAATAAATACAAATTTCTGCATACCATTTGTATAATTTATTATTTTAACCTTCTCAAAGAACCAGGATCTTGCGCATGCTGGGCAAGTGCTCTACCACCAAAGCCACACCTAGCCCTCCACCTGCTTTACAATACACATTTTACACATGTGTGTGTATATGCAGTAAAATATTTTTCACAATTCCCTAGAACATAATACTACAATTTGACATGACTGTCACTATTAGAAATATTTTTCTTTTTTTTTTTCAGTAGACAAGTTTTATTATAGAAAGCACAGAAAGTAAAGCATAGGGAAAAGAGCAGACTTCCCCCAGAGTGGGGGAAGGGGACAGAGCCCTAGAAATATTTTTCCAAGAAAATTCTATTTCATTTTTCTCAATGTCTTCTATGTCTTCTTCTTTTCTTGGATCTTGAAGATTTCTGTTTTGTTTCACTATATTTTTTTTTAAAAAGCTTCTTTTCGATTAAGCTCACTTCTTCATGTAGAAGAGAAGTCTTTATTCTTAGCAAGAAGGAGAAGAGATTGAGTATAAACTGATAACTCAGAGAAAAATTTGATTCTTCATAGGTTGTCACATGCTTACAATAGCTAGAAGGGGAAGAAAAAGGATCAAGTTATCTTTAAATGGTAATTCAGAAATGTACGCACCTAACTTTTGCATATGCCCCACATAACTCAGCAAGTACATATGGTTCATTTTAAAATAGTATTATGGGTTGGAAGGAAACTTACATCAATCTTCTAAATCTTATTAATTATACAAAAAAAATTTTCACATTGTCCACAGTCACTGTGCAAGGGACACAGGTAGTGTGAGGAACTCGGCCTTAAGCCCCCACGTAGAGTTATTTCCACCCCACACCAGTGACTGCTCCTCTCCTTAACGTGTCGAAGAAAGTAACAACAGAAGGGAGAGAATCCATTTGTGTGTGTGTGTGGTGGTGGTGGGGATTGAACCCAAAGCCTCACAAAGTTAGGCAAGAGCTTTTCCAATGACCTACACACCCCCCAGCAACCCAACTCCTTTTTTTTTTTTTAATTTTGAGAAAGATTCTTGCTTTTCTTTTTAAATTTTGAGAAAGATTCTGGCTGGTCTCAAACTTGGGATCTTCCTGCCTGAGCCTCCTGAGTAGCTGGGATTGCAGGTGTGTGCTACTGCGCCTGGCTTCTGTGAACATTTTAAAAATAAGAAAACAAATAATCCCCAACTCTCACCCAAAATTAGACACCGGACCTTATAAGGTTGAGTGTAATCCTATATGTAACTTGGAAACAAGAATTTACCAAGTAATTTCGTTTATTTTAAAACAACAGAACAGAATCTGATCAAATCTTGAACTACCACCAAATCTTTAATTCATGCTAAATGCCAATCTCTAATTACACCAAAACATAGGCAATTCAGGGCACAGAGGAACATTTTAAATGGTATCATACAGCTGTAATCAGCAAAGCCCAGACGACAGAAGTTGTACAGGACACAAGACCTGGATTACTCAACAAGTAAACTGAAAGGGACGGGGATGGGGGGAGATAATAGGGGAAGTTTAGGAACTAAAAGCCTGAAGGGATATGTCAACCACTTGCAGTAGATGGGTCTTACTTGGATTCTGAGTGAAACTCATTACAAAAATTATAAGTGAAAATCTAAACACTGATTGCACATTTGACAATATGTTATCTGCTTCCGGATGCTGTAGAGGGGTAGAGGGTGAGGTCCTGAGCGGGACTTGGGTGAAGCAGGCGAGCTGCGACTGCTGAAGCTGGAAGGGGGCTTTCATTGTGCTCGTCTACTTTTGAGCATGCTTGAACTGGCAGCAAACAAATAGCCTGTAGAGGCTCAGACTTTCAGATGCTATGATTTACATGTGCACGTGGTCGTCCTATAGTCCTGAGCGCTGATGTTGTACCACAAAGCTGTGCTGCCACCAGCGCTGGCTACAGACAGCTGCTCTTAGTTCTTTCATGTGTAAAATAGGAACAAACAAAAAACCAAAAAACTGCATTAGTACCTCTCAGGGTTGATCAAAGAATTAAAAGTATATATTAAGAGGCTGGAGCACAGGCTCAGTGGTAGAGTGTTTTCCTGGCATGTGCCAGAACCCAGGTTCAAACCCCAGCACCACATACACAACCAAGTGTCAGAAAAACTAAAACAAGATGAAAAACTAAATAAAACTGATTCTCTCGTACTCTCTCTCAAAAAAGAATACATATTAAGCACTTCTAGTGCTTGACACATACCAAAGGCTCAAAAGTGTTCAGCTGCCCTGCAGATGCCTTTTAACGTTTTTTGTTACTTTAATAATACAGAGTAAAGCCAACAGTCTACCATGTTCACTAGTCAGAAATTTAAAAGTCGTACCATCTGTTCTGGGCTTGGTTTGATAAAAAGCAGATGTAAGCTATGCATCGTAATTCTCTCTCACACAGTGATTTCTTGCTTTTCTTCCTTTTTTTGCAGGGGACAGGTGCTGGGACTGAATCCAGGGCCTGGCACATGCTAGGCAAGTGCTCTACCACTGAGCCACAACCCTAGCCCTGTTTTTCTTCCTTTTTAATTTCAGCTATATTGAGATTTTTCAGACAAAATGTTATCACACAAAATAAGAAAACTTAGGGACCACAAGGAAAGTTCTATTTCTACACCAGAAAAATAAGGAAAGGTATCAGAGGTCTTTGGTACACTAAGAACTTAATTGTTTCCAAGTTAAACCACTTACAATAACTTAAAATGGTTACATGCACTGTCATAAACTCAGAAAACTACCCTAAAGTTATGATATAATACAAGCACAGCACATGGTGACTTCTTTTCTTTCTTCGGTACCAGGTACTGAACGCAGGGGTGCTGAGCTGCTTGGGCCACTATGTTCCCGAGACTGGCTTTTCTTTCTCAGGAAGCTGAGGTGCTACAATTATAGGCGTGCGCCACCGCACCTGGCACCTTGTAACTTTACTGCCATTTATTTTGGAGTGAGTAGAACAAGTGATGTCCCTTGAGTTCTGCTTGACATTTAACATAAATGAATACGTTAAATGGATGCAGCAAGAACATGTTTATATTTTTATCTTTGTGAGTGTGTGTATGCGTGTGTAGTACTGTGGACTGAACCTACTGAACTACATCCCCAGCTCTATTTTGAGTCAGGGTCTTGCTAAGTTGCCTAGGCTGGCCTCGAACTTGGGATCTTCCTGCCTTAGTCTCCTGAGTTGCTGGGATGACAGGTGTACACCACTGCCCAGACCAAAATGTTTATATAAATAACTTTATGGCCAGTAAAACACAGGTCTAAATTTATAAGATAGGAATGCTATAAAGACATGACATGACCTTCCTTAGAGGTTCAAATGGGTATGTAGGTGTGCAGGTGCATGCTTATAATCCCAGCTACAGGAGACTGAGACAGGGGGATCCCAAGTTTGAAGCTGGCCCGAGCAGCTTAGAAGATCTAGTCTCAAAGATAAAAAGAGCTAGGGATGTGGCTCAGTGGCAGAACACACATGGGCTTAATACCCAGCATTGGGGAGTGAGAGAAAGCTCAAATGTACAGGAAAGGGAAAGTATTAGTCTCCGAGTTCTGTGCACAAAAAGTAAACTAGGTAACACAAGTTAATGTTTTGGTGGTCTCCAACATGTTCAAATTTGGCATATGACATTTGAGTGTTGTTTTTTACTATAGTTTTTAAAAAAGTAAAAAAATTCAAATCAAATTTTTGTGATGCCCCAGCAATTTCCTATGGAACAGAACCAGAAAACCATTGTTCCACTCCCTCCTGTGGAAGGAGAGATGAACCATCTGCCCCTCAGGGGGAGGTCAGGACAGCTCTTTCAATCTCCCAATTGTCATAACTGGCCTGCTTACAGATGGGGCTCCTGTCAACATGAACATAAACAACAGTGAGTCTGCCTCAGGAGGGACAGCCACCTCTCTCACCTAGAACGCTCCTGGGGCTTTTCTCTGCTTAGCTCCCCAGGCACGAGCTCTCACCATTATTTTACAGTAAAAGTGTGTCTCTTCCGAACCCTCAGAAATGAATCCTGACTCACAAAATTATTTGCAGAGCTGAAGGTCCTTTCTTAATCATCAAAGACTTCAGTTTAACCAGTCTAGCTGGAAATCTTTAAAAATTGAGTTATATACTACTTGACTATCTTAAACAGAGCATATTAGCTTAGTGTAATTTTTTTAGCTTTTATAGTTATATTATTTTGTCTTTTACTGTAGATATTAGAAAATATGGCAAACATGGCTACAGAAAAAGACCCAAAGGAGCATGCACGGTGTTTTGGGATAAGCTCGTGTTAAAGGTAGACACCATCAGGCTTTCTCAGTGACAGGAGCTAAGAGGTGGGTGTCAAGAGTGAACTTCAAACCACTGAGAACTGAGTACTTCTGATTGCTTTGGAGTCTGACGCTGGCTCCTCTACTGCTTGTCATTTATGTTTCCTGTCATTTATGAGCAGAGCACCTCTCAGACCACACCAACTTTTTTTCCTGATGGTTAGGAGCCTGGAAATCAGACCACTCAGCTGGACAGAAACACACTTAAAGGCAGAATCTACGAACTTGTGGAGAAGCGCATAAGCTGTGGTTGTGGTCATTACATTTTGATTGCTTGGTGGAAGCCTTTTTTGCTCACCCTGTGGTTCTAGACTGTGGTCTAAACTAGGCAAAGTGGGCAGATGTTTTTGGCGCATAAAGGCACAGTGTTACTGAAACTCTGTCTATAGTTACAGAAGTTACCATTTAGGCAGAGAAGAAAACCTTGACTGTTTCCTCTCTAATTATGTCAAGGTCTCTTCATAGTTCACTATGGTCTGTATGTTATTAACTCTAAGAACATCCACATATCCACCCATAAATCCTTTAATCAGCCTAGCAGAGTGTCTTTATTCTTAGGAAATACTTAAGGAAACACCAAGAGATAAAGGGGCATAATATATGCTATTAGAAAAATTAATAATACGGCGTGTTTATAGATATGGTAGGTTCTCCCAGTTAGCACTGACACTTCCAGTGCTTGGCAGCCTCACTACAGGTTGCCGAGCTGGAGGGAATAGTTTCTGTGTTAACTGTAAGACATTACAATTCTTACATAAGACACAATGAATAATTCTGACTCTTGACTACAAGCTTACCATCTTCTGGGGCTGAGGGTGTAGCTCAGTGGTGCAGTGTGTGGTTACTTAGCATGTTCAAGGCCGTGGAATTAATCACTGGCTCTTTTATATGTGTGATTTTTTTTTTAATCAGAAAAGATGGTACCTTCAGGCCAAACTGGAGTTGTCATGGTGCCTTCTGTCATTTGAGTTCTAAAAGCATCACGTACCTTCTACAGAATTTCTGGGTACTAAGCCAGTATAAAGAATTTTTGGTTATCAGCGATTGGCCCTTCTTTATCAGGACTCCCTGGAGGCTATGTGCATGGAAACAAGCTCTATCAGTGTCTTCTCCAGTCCAGTTGAACTGAAAGCTTGAAGGGCTTTCTTCCCCCGCAGGTGGAGTTGAGTCCAGCGCGCGAAACTGCTTTTGCAGGCTCAGCACCATTTCTGGAAACGGAGGAAAGGAGTACAACAGAAACCAACATCAATCACAAAGCCTGCAGTTCCTGCACAGTGACATCTCCTCGTTGGTTTCCCAGTTTTGACAAGCCTACCATGGTAACGCGTGATGGCAACTTAGGTAAAACTGAAACCGGATGAGGTGCACAAGGGAGCAACTTAAAAATGATTAAAATGGTATATTTTATCACAATTTAAAAAAGGGAACACACTAGACAATATAAGGGCAATTCTCTGGACAAAGAGTCCTAGAAGTCCAGGAACATAGGATTTTAGGTTCTGATGAGAGCATAAGCTCTGTTTTCAATAACGGCACATTCCTGAAATAAAGACAGATTCCTAAGGAGATTCCTTGCAGAGGATGATGTTCCTCTGGATGTATATATGCACTAGAACATTTCAAAGAGGTCAGAAATGTACTTACACATTCACTGTCAAGTCAAGATATCTAGCTATTCTACAACTGCGCTGCTAGCCATGTGGCATGAATAAGAATCCAACTTACCTCGTTTTTTATATACTACTGATTTGTCAATGTTTGAATGGTAGAGTGGCTTTTCACTTTTCCACATGTACCTGTGCAAGATAGGAAAAATATATATCTCAACACAATCCAGAGGAGTTTTTCAGAGCACTACCTGTAATTCCTGATATTCAGTTTAAGAGCTCTGCCTTGGAGCAGTTTATTGGTACACGTCTACACTGTCTACAGAGCTTACATGCAGGAGCAGATACTAAGTGAGAGCAGGCCAATAGAATGGTGTGTTCCGGCAGACGCACAGCATCCCAAGAAGCTAGTAATTATACAAAATAGACACAGTTACCCTCAACATAAAATTCCCTTGCTGTTCATTCTCATAAAGTGAAATCATCTAAGAAATAATCATTCCTCCCTGTTTCTGCCTTAACTGCCCTTTGCTGAGGACTAAGTTAGTGGTGTTTCTGATTCTGATTAACTCATAAAGCAGACAGTAAGTGCCAGGCTTTCTGGAAATCTATCCTATTCCTGGTGAAAATGAGGAGGAAAGATCTAGATTCCAGCATGACAAAGACCTAACAATGTTCCCTGCACTGACTCAACCTAATGTGCCAGGGAAACCAGTCAAGGAGATTCACTGTAAAATAGGGGTGTTGGAATGACTTGGCCTGCAATGTCCCTTCCAAAGATTATGAGTCATCTGGTTTCCTACAGACTATCGGTGACCAGGCTTGACTCAGGCCAAAGGGAAGTGATATGGACTACTCTGGTTCTAGTGACTACTGCTAAACTTTGCCAAGCAGATGCTGCTGCTCTGGGACAAAGACATCAAAGTTTGTTTTTGATCTCATTTTCATTCTGAGTTCCCTGAAATAAAGGACTTTTATGACCTGTGGCAATGAGAAGAATATTGAATCAGAGGACCTGGCTCTGCTGTTTTCTAGTGAGAGGTCTAGGGACCTGGAGTGACAAATGGTGGAGATTTTCAAAGGTACAGTCTAGCTCAAGTCTTCTTCCATAGTGTTGGGAGGGACTGGCACACAGCACGGGCTCATTAACTATCTATTGAATAAATGAATGAACAAATGAATTGAACATCTCTAATTTGTCTCTAATTTTTATAGGACTGTTATGAGGAATAATTAAGATAATATATGTACAGGTGTGTAAAATCCTATGCAGTTATTATTTGTAATAATCTAGATATTTCTGTCTTTTTAAAAATTGCGGTACTGCACTTAAACCCAGAGTTGTTCTACCACTGAGCAACATTCCCAAACCCCTGTATTTTTGGATAGGGTCTTATTAAGTAACTAAGGCTGACCTTGAATTTGTGATCTTTCTGCCTCAGCCTCCAAAGTTGCTGGGATCACAGGTGTATGCCACTAAATGTGGATAGATATTTCTTTTTCTTTATTTATTAAAGAGAGAGGGACAGAGGTGGGGGGGAGAGAGAGAATCAATTTTATTTAGTTTTTCATTTGACTTTCATTGCTCAGACACTTTATTGTGTATGTAGTGCTAGGGTACAAACCCACGTCCCTGCGCATGTGAGGCAAGTGCTGAAACTGCTGAACCACCACTCCAGCCCTAGATATTTCTTGGGTGTCTGGTTAGTAAGCACTTTTGTATTTGTGGAGTTTCTAGAACAGATAAGGAACAGGAAGTCAGAAATACAGTATTTGCATTTATCTACCTATAGTACCTTTTTTTTTTTTTAAAGAGAGAGGGACAGTGAAAGAGAGTGAAAGAATCAATTTTATTTAGGTTTTCATGTGCCTCTCATTGTTCTAACACTTAGTTGTGTATGTGGTGCTGGGGTTTGAACCTGCATCCTTGCACATGTCAGGCAAGTGCCATAATTGCTCAGCCATTACTCCAGCTCCCTATAGTATCCTATAATTGGATGTTTTCACCTTTTTTTTTTTTCAAAGAGAGAGGGACAGTGAGAGAGACAGTGAAAGAGAGAAACAACTTTATTTAGTTTTTCACATGGCCTTCACTGCTCCAACACTTAGTTGTGTACGTGGTGCTGGGGTTTGAACCCGGGTCCTCATGCTTGCCAGGCAAGCACTGAAACCACTGAGCCACCGCTCCAGCCCCCACCATTCTTTTTTAATGTAGGAAAGAAAATATATAAAGGTAGGCATTTTACTAATATTATGCTAGCAAATGATGGCTTTAATGAATTTAAGAAGTAAGATTTTTCTCAAGGATTTAAAAAATACTTTATCAAATCAGTATAATCATGGCTACACATAAAAAGGAGATGCTAACTTTTCACTTTGAATTTCCAGAGTGATTTAAAATGTTAAGCACAGAAATGAAATTTTTTTAGGTGAGATGCAGTGCAGCGTTCCTGTACCCCAGCAACCTGGGAAGCCAAAGCAGGAGGATTGAAAGTTCAAGGCCAGACACT
The DNA here is from genome assembly GCA_004027875.1 of Aplodontia rufa. Classification (NCBI taxonomy): domain Eukaryota; kingdom Metazoa; phylum Chordata; class Mammalia; order Rodentia; family Aplodontiidae; genus Aplodontia; species Aplodontia rufa. The sequence continues at coordinate 24,138 of PVKS010002677.1, read as the reverse complement.
GCAACTTGGTAAGGTCCCAAGCAACTTTGCAAGACTCTGTCACAAAATTATAAATAAAAAGGACTGGGAATATAACTCAGAGGTAGAGTCCTTGGGCTCAATACCCAGTACCCACCCCCCACCTCATCCCTGAAATACAAAGAAAAGAAAAAGAAATGAAATTTCTCTAAAAATCAAGGAGCAGTAGAGATCTGTAATCAGTATTTCACAGGAGATGGTCTTCCTGAAATTACATGTAAATTAAATTTTGGTGAACCATACCACATTTAAAATAAATCAGGGAGGGGCTAGAGTGATGGCTCAGCAGTTACAGCGCTTGCCTGGCATGAGCAAGGACAAGGGTTCAAACCCCAGCACCATGTACACAACGCAGTGTTGGAGCAACAATGGCCACATGAAAAACTAAATAAAAATTGATTCTTTCTCTCTGCCTCTCACTCTCCCTCCCTCTTAAAAAAAAAAAAAAAAAAAAAGAAAAACTGGGGAGCTTGCTATTTAACCCCGTGGTAGATAGTCTGTCAGTCTTTGCTTTTTTTGTTATTTCTTTTCTCAATGATAAGAGCAACAAGTCTCACCACTGCGGTGGTGCACACCTGTATCCCAGTGGCTCAGGAGGCTGAGATAGGAGGATTACGAAGTCAAGACCAGCCTCAGTAATTCAGTGAGGCCCTAAGCAACTTAGCGAGACTCTGTCTCAAATAAAAAATAAAAAAGGGGCTGGGGATGTGGTTCAGTGGTTAAGGACCTCCAGATTCAATCCCTAGTATCAAAAAAAAAAAAAAAAAAAAAAAAAAAAAAAAAAAAAAAAAAGAAAGAAAGAAACAAAATTTCAAGTAAATAGTCTAATCCCAGTCTGGGTATCCTCACTGTAAACATTCCATGCAGATGCCTAATCTAGATAAGATGCTTCTTAAGCATTTATAACAAACACCTCCATAAGTGACAATCATGTTAGAATCAAGGAGGCATTATTACTTCCTTAAGAGTCACATGCCCAGAGGATGGGAAAGGTGACTTAAGATACAATGTTCAACTGTCTAGACAACCCTTTCTGAAATTAAGCTTCTTCAAAACATTGCTGTAAATTGGGTACTTCGAGCACACCTGTAATCCTAGTGTTTAGTGAGTGAGGCCCTAAGGAACTTGGCAAGGCCCTGTCTCAAAATAAAATACAAAAGATATCTGGGGATCTGGCTCAGTGGTTAAGTGACCCCAGGTTCAATCCCTCGTACCAAAAATACAAAATGAAACCAAACAAAAAATACTTTGCTCTACTTTGCCTACCTCTTCCCATTACATAAAGCTACAAAAATAGACATGCCACAAAGGCCTTAGGGTTTCTACCTAGAAGTTATTTGCAAGCTTCCCTCATCTCTGTGATTGGTTTATTTACCTATTTTAAAAATTAAAGTACAATTTACATATGATAAAATGCATTCTTTTCAGTGTACCTATGACCAGCATTAACGAGCACATATGGTTGTGTAATCACACTATGATGAATATATGGAATAGTCCCATCACCCCCAAAATCCCAGGCCCCTTCAGAGTCAATCCCTCTCCACACCCTTGACTTTGGGCAATCACAGGTCTGTTTTTTTTAAGTTCAGCCTTGTCCAGAACATAATATAAACGGAATCATGCTGTACATAACTTTTTGAGTCTTTCATTTAGCATAATGCATTCAAGACTCATTCAACTGTCAGATGTATCTGAAAGTTGTTCCTTTGCATTGCTTAATGGTGCTGCATTATATGGATATATCAGTTTGTTTATCCAGTCACCAGTTGAAGGACATTTGGATTGTTGCCAGTTGTTTTGTGATTATGAATGAGGCCACTATAAACGTGCCTATACAGATTTCTATACGAATACAAACTTTCATTTCACTTGGGTAGATATCTAGGAAGGGAAAATACTTTGTATTATCATAAGTGTGTGCTTAACTTTATGGGAAACTGCCAACTTTCCAAAATGGCTATACTACTTGCAATCCCACACTTGGTATGGTCAGCTTTTGTTTCTGTCTTGAGCCATTCTAACAGGCTGTAATGGGTATTTCATGTGGTTTTAATTTGTACTAGCCTTCTGATGATATTCAGTATTTTTTCATGTGCCATCTATATGTCACCTTTGGTGTTGATTTAAAAACTGAGCTGTATTAACGTATAAAATCCTTTCATCAGGACTGGAGCGGTGGCTCAGTGGTTACGGTGCTTATCTTGGCATGCTCCAGGATGCAGGTTCAAACCCTAGCACCCAGTACATAACGAAGTGTCAGAGCAATGAAAGCCACATGAAAAACTCAAGTTGATTGTCTCTCTCACTATCCCTCTAAGAAAAAAAGACCTTTCATCAGACAGGTGATTTGAACATAATTTCGCCTAGTACATGGCTTCTTATTCTCTTAAGTGTCTTTCAAGGAGAATTTCTTCGGATGAAGTTCAATACATCAATATTTTCCTGTATGAATCATAATCTTGCTGTCACACTAAGAAATTTTTGCCTAACCCAAAAGGCCATATTGCTTTTCTACATGCTTTTTCTTTTTTCAGGGTTGAGGACTGAACTTGGGGCCTTGCGCGTGCTAGGCAAGCGCTCTGCCACTGAGCTAAATCCCCAACCCCTTTTATATGCTTTTTAATTTTCCTCCATGTTCTTCTCAATATACTCCACAACAAATAAGAAGTCATCAAAGCAGCCTCTTAATCTGTTTTAGGTTTTCAACTACAGTTTACTAGTGTTTTTTATCATCTCATGCATAGGGACCCATGCATATCTACACAAGATGTTTTAATAATTTTCATCTGACAATATGGAAGATGATATCCAGAGGAACAGAAAGAAAAATCTGAAGTTTAGAGTTGTCAGCCCTGGAACAAGGAAAAAAAAAAAAAGCCAAAGAGTTAAAAAGAAATTTACACCAAAACGGGAAGAAGTCAGGAGGGACAGACAGGTAGTGGTGACTGTGCACAGTGCTCTTTGCCCACACGGGCTGGCAGTGATTCATGTTAGTGTGATTTACACCCCACGTGGTAAGCGAGCTCCTGTACAGCCTCCCTGGGGCTGTGAGGCTCCCTGGAAAATGGTATTTTATAATTAGATTTACATTTTTTAAAATAAGTTATTAAATTCTCCCCTAACGTAGCAAAACATCCATAAATCTCAGATGTACACTAACTAGGAACCGGGCCGTGTCTGAAGTGTGAAGTGTGCCTGGGCTGGGCTCCACCAGGACACCGGGCAGCATGGTTTTTAAGCACCTGGCCCTCGGGATCACCAGGACTAACCCCGAGTGACTTCACCGAAGGAAGGCAGACTCTCCAAGACGACCTCATTCATGTTGCTTCTCTTGAACTGACTACAGAGAATTCTTTCTCCAGAGAGGAGGAAGGACCCAGTGTCCTGGGAATTCTGATTGTCAGACTGCTTTCATCTCCATCTCTTCTCCTTTGCCTTCTGTGACAAGCTTGCCTAGTGACAGCCTGTTAACCCCCTCTCCTTTTGGCCAGGACCAACTTCTTGGCAATGCTTTAGCCACCTGTGGGAGTTTGTTTCTCTGTTGAAAAATTCTGAAATTTGGAGGCAAAACAAAATAGTTTTACCTCTGCAACTTGAAAATTGGTCATTAGAGCACATAAGTAGGTTTGAATATCCCTATTTTACTGAATGTTTTCAGTATACAATTATATTTACTTTTTACTTTACACACAGGCTCATAGCCAAGGAAATTAGCCATGATTTAAAATTTTAATCAGTATTTTGTCATTTTCTCATAATTATCTTCACTCTTAACTACTTCAAACAGTGACCAATAAATATGTTTAGATAATAATAACAAAAAGTACCTTTTCTCTTTTTTTTAGGATAATAAAAATTAAAAAAATAAGTAATATGCTGAAGATATTAATAAAGGTACTTCATCTTTCAATTATGGCCTTTGCATTGAAAATCTATAGAAAAATTTCACTAAACTTTCAAATCTTCCTACAACCTTTCTGTTCAAAGAAATATCATCTTTGAAATAATCTGAATGAATACTGTGCAAATCAAAAGTGGATTCAAAGGACCCATTATTGTAACTACTAAATTTAATAAGTTTCCTAAAGATGTCCTATATTAGGTTTCTTGATTATGTCAATAAGAGGGAAACACTGCTAATGGAACACAACATTTGATTACATCAGTTTCCCTTCGACCAACCGAAAGTCTTTAATGAGGATTACACTGGTCACGCCCACTGGGTGGTGGCAGGCTCTTCCACTAACAGCTCTCACTACACTATTATTCTTGCTGGACCTAGCTCACTTCCTGCTTAAAGCTGGTCAACCTGAAGTTAGCTTTCTCATTTTTTAACATTTGGTTCTGCTTTAATCACACCTAGCTTGTCTTCTGTAACCTGTTCTGTATATTTTCCACATGGCTGCATTTTTAGGAATTTGATCAAGAACATCAAGAATCTTTGTGTACAATGTTTTTTGCCTCTCACATGGACTCTCACGTTCAGCCAGTCCCAGAAGGCCAGACATTTTCTGCAGTCTACCTGCTATGGAAGTATAGAAGAGCCCTATTTTACTGATAAGGAAACTGAAGTTCAGTAAATTATCATTTTGACTAATTTGAGGAACTTGGAGTTTTTTCAAAGGATATAAAATTACTTGATAGAATTAGTACTATTGTAAATTCACATAAACAGAGATGTTGACATTTTCCTCAAAGTCTCATAGAGACTCAAAATTCCAGAAATGGAAATGTACTCTATAAGATACTGTTTAGAAATCTGAGTGAACTACATTTCAGTGCACCAAGGTGAGTAAAGTCACACTCATCTGTAATGCAGTCATACTCATACCCAGCGCCATCCATCCCTAAAATGATGCTCTTTCCACTCTCCCAAAATGGACCTACGTCCGAATGACCGATCAAAGAAAAGTCAAGCAATGAGGATGACTGAATTAAATATACTTGCTGCTTGCTTTCCTTTGATTTTCACAGAGATCATTATTTTGGGGAAATATTCCAAGTATATATACCACAGGGTTTCATTTCATTTTTAATCTTGGTAATACTGGGAGGCGCAGATGGGAAATGACCAATTTTGAGAGAGCGGAAGAGGAGGGGAGCATTATAAACATGAGCAAGGCTCATACAAATTGCAAAAAGCTAAATACTAAGGATAAGGACAATGTGGTACCCTGGGGATATCAATGAAAAACTCGTGATATAAAAAAAGGGGGGTGGGTATTGATTAATGGTTAACAGTAATGTAAAAAAGGAAAAAGGTAAGGGCAGGGGATAGTTCAGTGGTAGAGCATGTGCATCATGCACAAGGCCCTTGGTATGATCCCCAGAACTGCCAAAATAAAATAAAATAACCAGAATGCATAGGGCTATGGATATAATATTCCTAGAAAAAGAAGTCACAATGCTGACAAGTATACAAATTTCAGCTTTCAAATGAAAAGCACTGACAGAAATCAAGGAGGTGAATCTAAAGTGAGAAAGTGAGAAGAGAACATACTTTGCCCTGGTTTCCTCCCATTTTTGCTTTTTCTCATCAACAGTTTTCTTCATAACTTGGTACCACTTTCTGAAATCAAACCATGGCTTATCTGAAAGAAATGAAATCCATGATTATTAGTAAAATAATCACATATTAATAATGTACAATGGTCATTTGGGTCTTCATTCATTGATGTAACTAAACATTTAAACAATAGCTCTCAGAAATTATGGAGTCACTGTCTCCATACTCTAATGTGACTTTCCTCAACAGTCTGTCACTCCTCCTCTAAGTTCCTACTTGTATTGTTGCTCCTCCTAGATTACACTGTGACCATCTTTTTGAGTGTCTGTTACTTCCTGGAGAATCAGGTCTCCTCCCGCTGTTAAGTCCAATGCCCAGCACACAGAACCTGACACTACTCTGACACATACAGCAAACATGGGAATTAAAAAGTAAATGACTGGGGCCGGAGCGGTGGCTCAGTGGTAGAGCACTTGCCTGGCATGTGTGAGGACCTGGGTTTGATCCCCAGCACCATATACCCAAATAACTGGAGGAAAAACAAAAACTAGATGAAAAAGTAAAATCAACTATCTCTTAAAAAAAAGAAAAAGAAAATGATTGAGAACTGCGTGAAATGAGCTACAACAGCCGGATACAGACTTCCAGTTTCATCAGCAAGGACTCCTGTTCTCCTAATCCTAACTCAGAGATTCTAGAAAGAAGGAAAGTGGATTGCATCGGACACCTACTGTGTGTTCCAGACGCAGAGAGCCAACAGCACTGAGCAGTCAAGGAAAATGGGGATTATTTTTCATTATTCTCTAATAAAGACAGTCTCTTCAATGTCTAATTAAAATTTTTTTCAATTAGCCAATGTAATCATCACCTAAAACAATAGGGCCCTAAAAGTACAGAGTCACAGAGGAAACCAAACTACCAAAAGAACTGTAAGGATAGAGGACAATGTAATAATTAATACAATTCAAGGTTCTTTGACCTTGAGTAAATTACAATTTTTCTGAACCTCAATCTCAATGAGGGGAAGAAGGGGATGGAGGACAGCAGGAAGAACAGAGACATGGGGACAAAAAATTTTTGTCACAGATTTGTCACAGATTTTGAGGCCTCTAAGGGACTGCCCCCCCCCCAAATGTATAGCGCTATGAATGTAATACTTCTAGAAAAATAAGTCATGGTGCTGATGAATATAGAAATTTCAGCTTTCAAATGTAAAGTAAATGAAAAAGAAATAAAGCAGATGAATTTAAAGTGAGAAGAGAACATACTTTGCCCTGGTTTACCCTACACGTCTACACAGTCTGTGGGTCACCTGTGGCATTACAAAGGACTTTAAAAAACATCTAATTTGATTTTTCAATCTTTCAATTTATACAAAGGACGTTAGAAGACATCTAGGTCAATCTTTCACTTTACAAAGATGCCAACATGAGCAATGTACTGATAGAAGTGTTTCATTTTGCACATATGCTGGAAAGAATACATAGTCAGTACTACCATTAAACTGAAACCAGTGAACATAAAATTCTAGCAAGAATATAAGAAAACTGGAACTGAATTTAAGAATTCAAATGTCCACCAAACTTCACTGAGTTACTCTTAAGCCAGTTACTTATTAGATACTAAAGATAATTTTTTTTAAGAGAGAGGGAAGGAGGGAGGGAAAAAGGGAGAAGAGGGAAAGAGAGAGAGAGAGAGAGAAGGAAGGAAAGAGAGAAAGAATCAATTTTATGTATTCATCTGGTTGTTTCTCCAACACTTAGTTGTGTATGTGGTGCTGGAATTTGAACCCAGGTCCTTGCTCATGCCGGATAAGCACTCCAAACCCCTAAGTTATCAACTCCAGACCCTAAAGATTAAAAAAAAAAAAGAAAAAGAAAATTAAAAACAAGTTATGGTACCTCTTTCTAGAAGCTTATAGCTTGTATGTCTATTATTTATAAAGTACTTACTATAAGCCAGATACTCTCCTAAGCACTTCACATATATGGCAATCTAATGGGAACAGACACACTCAGGCCTTAGCCATGATTCCATGTGCTGCAAACTGTAGAAGTCTAGATAGCAACGACCAAGGCAGGAATGACTGCTCCTGGTTTGGGAAGTGGGCAAGTGCTGTGACACAGGTGGGTGTGAAGAACAGAGAGAAGAGTGGACTCTATGCAGCACCTGGAAGAAAGGAGAGGCACTTGCCAGAGGCTGAAGGGGCAGAGCACTCAGGCAGAGGGACCAGCAGGAGCACAGGCTGGTCAGAACAGACAGGGTGGTCCGTTACAAAACTGCTTGTAAGTTCAGGGTCTAGCCCAGCTAAAGAGAAGCTGGAAGTTAAGGAGCAGGTTGGTCTTTACATGAGTACAGCAGGAAGTCACTGAAAATTTCTTAGTAGCCCACAGATATAATTAGATGATTATGAAAAAATAGCCCTGGTACAAGGTGCATGTGAATACATGTGTATGTATCTGTGCACGTGTATATTATTCAAGCTTTGCCCCTACATTTATTTCATCTTTTAATTTCATCATTTACAATCACGTTGAATTTGACTGATAAATTAAGTACCTGGTTTGTTCTTTTCATTATGCATTTCAGCAAGATCAGACAAAGACCTGCAGATAAAAATAAATAAGTCACTCTACTTAGAAATCATGTATTTAGACAGTTAAATTTTGAATTCTTCTTGAAGTATAGAACAGTAGTTGAAATTGCTATCAAATCTTGGTGGAGAAGCAATCCTTGCAGCAGGGAAGATGACCTTATGAATTCCATCACTCTCTGTTAACATTTGTTTGAGTAACACTGTAGGATTCCTTTGCATTCTAAAACAATTTTTGAGAGACAGTGCCAGGAGCCTAAGTGTATAGATAAAGTGCTGAAATGATTCTTTAGGATTTATGATAATATTTTAAAACTTAAAAGTATGGAGCAATGAGAAACACTACTACCTAAAGAACAGGCATGAAACATGATCACATGACTGACCTGAATATTATGTGGGAAATCACTGTTACCACACAGTTACCAGTCAGTATTTTATGACCACAGAGTATCTCCATTTTTTCCTACTGAGATAACACATGGATTCCTTTACTCTGAGTAATTAGGTAAAAGCAATGTTCTCCCTACCATTTAACAAAAGCTAAGATTGCACAAGTAAGTACTAATTGGCATATAACTGACATACACTTACCATTCTAAATTGTCATTCAATAAAAAGAGTAGTTTCAATACGACTACAATGACAGCTACAGCTTGTATATCATATTTAACAGTTTTTGCCATTTTAGCTATGGGATCAAATGTTAGGAAATCCACTTCTCCTACTCCAGTCATTTTTACCACTTGGCAGGCCAAGCCATGCATTTCATCTGTTGGAGAACACAAAACAGTAAGATGTGAATTAAATTCTTCGGCTAACTAGATCATGGTGACATGAATATCCAACATAAACAACCATTATCTTAAGATATGATACTGTGCTAGAACTCAGGAGATAAGCATTTTGTGAATAAAACATAACAAAAAAGATGTCTGTTCAGAGAGTTAGTGGAGTGGCAGCAAGGCCTGTCTTCTCCTGTTTTGACTTCCTGGAACATGCACTCTGAGGGACGTATTTTGGCCCCTTGTGCACAGCTACACGTCCTTGTGTGTTATTTCATATGTGACTCTTGTCTGTGTCTCCGCAGCAAGGTGCACTGATGAAACAAACCTCCTAAGACCAAAAACTTCTCCAGGAGTAAATGCGCTGGCTGGTGGCACGGTCAGCAGCTCCCTGGAGGCCCTCGCTATGCATCTAACTAGATGTTCTGCACTCCCAAAAAAATCACTGCTCTGCACAGACTGTTCCCAGGCTGAATGGGGAACCTAGAACCAAGCAATAGGACCTATGCTTAGCTTCCTGATTAGTATTCTTATGACTCTGGAAGAGTCACTTAACCCAGGTGTCTTCACTTGTATGAAGTATGACAAAATAAACGGAGACTAAATAAAACCATACAAGTGAATATACTTTTAAAACTCTACTACACATGGGGGCTGGAGCAGTGGCTCAGTGGTTTCAGCGCTTGCCTGGCAAGCACGAGGACCCAGGTTCAAACCCCAGCACCACGTACACAACTGAGTGTTGGAGCAACAAAGGCCATGTGAAAAACTAAATAAGGTTGTTTCTCTTTTTCTCTGTCTCTCTCATTGTCCCCTTCTCTTTAAAAAAAAAAAAAAACTCTACTAAACAAATTTCTTTGCTCAGTAAACTAAATAATAAAATGTACCACATCCTATTTTAATTAAAGTATGACAGCCGTCATTAATAAGAGCATGAGGAACTTGCGTGACATGGATCTCCCACACACGTGCAGTTACCATGTCACACTGCTCTCTTCCCCATGCAGCACACAGTAGAGTGGTTAAGAACACGCTACAGAACCACTCTGCCCGTACAGGAGTCCCTGCTCCATCACTTAGCAGTTCTGTGACCTTAGACATGTTACATAACATTTGCCCCGGTTTTTAAAAAAATTCTGTATAAAGTAGGGATAGCAACTGCATTGCCTTGACACAGTTATTGTGACGACCACATGAATTAACACACTGGAAACACTTAGGTCATTGCTGACTGTTCTCAAACCCATCCCTGCTGCTCCCTCCCCACTCTCCCACCTCACCTCATCCTCCTCACTGGCCTCCCTCCTTGGTCTTAGCCTGCTGTAGCCTAATCAACTCATTTCTCCACTCTCATGCACTCTTGAACTCCCAGCCGAACAGAGCTCTATACTTCCCCAAGCAAGCCACATACTCCTTTGCCTCTCTACTCTGCACACGACTTTTCCCCTTCACCTACAGAGTCAATTTCTTTCCTCATTCCTCATCTTGCACTTTGCTGGGCTGATTCTCACTCAGTAACACCAATCACTTCTAAGACCACTGTGTGATACCAGCACTTTGGTCAGCCCCGGCTGAGTGCTAAGGCCAGTATCTCCCACTACTACATGAGTTAAGGCCTTACTTCTTTGACTTCCTCTGAAACTTGAGTGACTCAGCCTTGTTTAATGTCTCTTCCTATAACTGGTGCTAATTACATGTTTATGGCAAAGAATGGGTCAAATAGAAAACTAATTTTTTCCTTGAAATGTTCAAGTAAAAATTTTCACTGATCAGGGATGGGAGTGTAGCTTAGTGGTAGAGCATCTGCCAAGCTCTACCACTATGAGGCCCTGGGTTCAATCCCCAGCGCTGAAGAAAAAAATTTTTTTATTGATTAAAAAGTATTTTGTTCACATAGACATAAAACATACCTAACAGTGATATTTCAAAATATAGCATGAAAGTATTTCTTCTTCTTTTCTTTTCTTTTTTTTTTTTTTGGTACCAGGGACTGAACCTAGAGGCATTTACCCACACCCACTGAGCCATATCTCCAGCCCTTTTTATATTTTGAGACAGGTTCTCACTTAGTTGTGGAGGGCCTCAATAACTTGCTAAGACTGGCTTTGAACTTGAGGTCCTCCTGCCTCAGCATCCCAAGTTGCTGGGACTGTAGGCATCTGCCTGTTGCATTTTTAAGTTGTTTCTTATTTTCGGTATTTAAATAAGGAGAACAATAACATTTACATATACATTTTCCCATATTTCAAATTATTTCTATTTAACAGATTTGAAGAAGAGAAATTTCTCTACCTTGGTTCTTCATAATACTGCCTCTAAAAAGTCAATTAATAAATACCAAATGACAATGTCTCTCTGCATATTATAATAAATTTAATTTTACTCATTCTTTTTAGGAAGAATTAGGTAAGAAATACTGTTATACTATACAATAGCATCCAGAAAACACTGTTACTCCCTTTTTGTACAACCACAAATATGAGCTCAACACTTGTTATTACCCACACTATCATTTACATTTTGGTAATCCCTGTATTGCTTCCATAACTTATTATTCTCCTTATAAATTCAGGATTTTAGAATATGTGATGGCACACTGGGAACTTTCCATCCCTGTAAGAACCATCAAAGAAGTATATCAAAATAGTGCCAAAGAATAACAATCATGGGGCTGGAGCGCTGGCTCAGCGGTTGCGGTGCTTGCCTGGCATGCGCGAGGAACTGGGTTCAAACCCCAGCACCACATACTCAGCGAAGTGTAGGAGCAACGAAAGCCACATGAAGAACTAAATAAAATTGATTCTCTTTCTCTCACTGTCCCTCTATCTCTTAAAAAAAAAAAAAAACAACCAAAATGCATAAATGAAGATTTTTCAAATTCTGGATTTTTTGCTCAAATACTGAATTCTTAAATCTCATTAAAATCACATTTCTTACTTTTGTAAATGAAATGTTTGAAAAGTTTAAATTATTTCTGTTCCTGTTTTTAAAAATATCTTTATAGACTATATTTGTTACTGAATATTTCTACTTTTACAGCTAATGTACAAACAATGTTGTATATTGGGTTTTCTTCCTCTCATTTTCCTTTCCTATCTAAAATGCATTAGAACTTGGCATGTGGCACGTGCCTGTAATCCCAGCTACTCAGGAGGATGAAGTGGGAGGACTGCTTGAGCCTATAAGTGTGAAACCAGTCTGGGCAACACAGCAAGACCCTATCTCAAAACAAAAATACATTCAATCATATTCCTGATATTGCTTAAACAATGATTTAATCATAGCATGTTTGTATTTTCTCTTAATAAAAGTCCTGAATTTCTTACATTTCTAGTCCAGCAAGAAATTCAGGGCTGGCTGCCATCAGCAGATTCCATCGGGGTTACCTGTACACTGTGAGCAAGGCACAGTGAGGCTCTCTCTTCAGTCTGTGTCAGTGCCATGAGAGTTCATTATGATCTGACCAGACTCCCATCTTTGTTTATTTTAGAGACTGGAAATGGCAAATGCTATCCAACAACAAAAATGTTACCACAGATTAACTTCTGGGATCTTCTAAAACTAGAATTTGTTATACAGTAATAATGCTTCCTGCAAATAAAGAAGTGCTGCTTTTAAAAAATCAGGTCATTAATGACACATACTGAAATATTTGCTATGTTGCTTGCACTCAACAAACTTGCTATAAAAACCACATGTATTAATTCAAGCATAAATCTCTCACACTAAAATAGATCTTTGTTCCTTTCCCCATTGAAAATGCTCTAGGGGCTGGAGTGGTGGCTTGGTGGTTACGGTGCTTGCTCGGCATGCACAAGTACACAGGTTCAAACCCCAGCAACCCATGTTCGCAACTGTCAAAGCAACTTAAGCTATGTGAAAAACTCAATAAAAATGGATTCTCTCTGTCTCTCTCTTTCTCTCACTGTCCTTCTCTCTTAAAAAAAAAAAAAGAAAAGAAAATGCTCTAAATTACTATAAGAAAGAATTTTGTATTTAAGTTTCATATTGCTATGGACCCTTTCAGGTGGCTCTAGTAGAAAGGATTCTACATGCTGCTTAGCACAGTCCCAGCAGTGGAAGCTCCCCCACCGTGGACACCACACCTTACCAGGGAGATTGACTTCCATTAAGTACTTCATACTCAAGACAGTAGGATGAAGGTAGCAGGCTTCAGTTATCTCTGGAAAGCGAGGCAAATCTAAAAACGTGGCAACTTCAATCACATTTTTATAGATATCCTCATAGTCAGGCCAAGACTGAAATGAAAGAAAGGCAGTCAGGCAGAGGGAATTATTTTTCAAGTATTTTCTGAACTAAAAGTAATATATATCCAATGAATAGAATCTGGAATGAGGAGAAAAATACCAAGAAAGAAAGCACCCGCAAATCCTTGCTATTCTAACTTAGGTTTTTTTTTGTTGTTGTGCAGAGAGAGAGAATCAATTTTATTTATTTTTTCATTGGCCTTTGTTTCTCCAATATAGTTGTATATGTGGTGCTAGGGTTTGAACCCAGCTCCTCATGCATGCCAGGCAAGCACTCCAACCTCTGAGCCACTGCTCTAGCCCCTAACTTAGCAGTTTTAAACATTAATATACTACATTAAAAAGTCACCAAAATTTTATTTGGTTCATAAAGCTTGGCTTTACTCAGCATGATCTAGTGAAATCATTACCTCTTGCCTCAAAAGGATCTAGAAGAAGGATAAGCTTGAGATTCAATTAGGGTTATTATAGCATAATAACTGCTCTAATATACAACTTTCCTCTCACCGCTTCTCCTATATTCGCTCATTAATCTTCAGATGCACACTAACAAATGCAGCCCACCATGAAATAGTACTCACAAGCTTCTATGTGGGAGATATTACCAGACTTTAAGTCTAGTAGCTGAAATCCACAACTCAATGTAAACTCCCACACACAGAAGCATACAAAATTCTCTTACAATTTCAGAAAAATTTGTTTTTCTGAGTAAATAACAATAAATCAATTCTGTCCAGTACTTGAATATTGCCCTGTTGCCTTTTACGTATTCTATTTATATTTTTTCAATAAATGAATATTCCTAATAATACAACACATACTTTTCCTCATTTATTCATCCACTTGCATAAAAATATCAGGTTTGGAGCCTAGTCTCGGCAAGGTATTGTACAAGGTACTTTGGGAAATGTAAAGAAGAATGAGACAGATCCCTTAAGGAGTTTACAATGCAGAAAGGGAGAGAAGGCATGCAAAACAAATACAGTACAAAATATAGAGTTATCACAATACTGTAGGGTAGGGTATAAAAAAGGCTATGGGATTTCAGGAAACTAAAATTTCTGGTATGATATGACCCTGTTAAAACTGGTCCTAAGCCAGGTACAGTGGTACACACCCGTAGTCCCAGCATCTCAGAAGGCAAGACAGGACTGCAAGTTCAAGGTCAACTTGAACAACTTGATGAGATGGTTTCAAAATCTAATAAAAAAGGGGCTTTGTGTTGTAGCTCAGTGGCAGAGCACTTGCCTAGCATGTATAGGGTGCTGGGGTCAATCCTTACCACCACATAAAAATAAATAAAGGTACTCTGTTCATCTGTAACTAAAGACAATTAAGAACAAACATATGTTTAAAAAATACAATAAAAAGGGCTAGGAATATAGCTCACCCCTGGGTTCAATCTTCAGTACCACACACACAAAGAATTGGTCCTGAATACCAATGCTTTGCAAAATTGTTGGTTTTGAAAGCATATGAAAGTTGAGCATACGCACATTCAATGACAAAGCAATTCTATTCTTAGTGACCTATAGCCAAAAGAATTGTGTACACATGTCTATAAAAAATGTACTACAAAGTTCTTAACGATATACCATTTGTAAGGGCCCCAAGCAGAAAACTATCCAAATACCCATCCAGGATAAAATAGATAAATGTCAGAATGGTACACAAATCAGCAATGAAACTGATTCACTGCTACACACAATGTAAACGAAACTTCAAGACGTAATGTGCAAAGAAGCCAAACACAAAAGAGCATTACTCCATTTATAAAAAGTACCAAACTCAGCAGCTCAGCTCCAAGCTTGTGTACTGTCAGAAGTGAGGTGCATGGCTCCGGGGTGGGGTGGTTTGTGAATGGAAGGTGCACACAGAGGAGCAGTTCGATGCTAGCAATGCTCCTGTGATGAGGGATGGGTATGTGGCTCTTCGGGTTGTGAACACTCACCATGTTGGTGACAGTATGATATGTGCCATGTTTCTAGATATGTTTTATCTCAATAACCAATAAAAGAGATGGGATACAAAAAGGAAGGACAACACCAGCTAAGCAAAGCACCTTGCACATCACCTTTATGGGAGAAATAATCTACCTGGCAGATACAGAGCTGGGAGGATCTTAGGAATTATATGGTCTACACCCTACAAAATCCCTAGCATGAGGATGTCTGGCCCTTCTTGTAGATCTCCAGTGACAGGAATCCACAGCCATCCCCACAAAGGCAGTCATTCTTGTGTGTGCAAAGGACCGAACATAGCATGGTGCACATACTACACCTCCAGCTTACAGTCATTCCATTTTTTAAAGTCTTTTTTTTTTTAAGAGAGAGGGACAGTGAGAGAGGGAGAGAGAGAATTAATTTATTTAGTTTTTCACGTGGCTTTCAGCTCCAACACTTCATTGTGTATGTGGTGCTGGTCCGATCCTGGTCCTCGTGCACGCCAGGCAAGTGTGGTACTCCAGCCCCATTTTTAATGGTTCTAATTATTAAGAAGTTCTCCTTAGTTTAAGGAAAAGTCTGCTTCCCAATTTTAGCTTACACTCAATGAAATCCCAAGTTGTTTTAGAAAATACTGCTGTTAAGTCAAGTCTTGCCATCTGCTAAACGTGTGAATGTGTTTAGGTGCCAAGCGAAGGAATTATTTCTCTGTAGAATTTCACTTTGTTAAATTTAGCTCACAGGCAATAATAAAGCACAGGGAGATGCTTTATAATGTGACAGGGACATGCTTCTAGGAAACAACCATATTGCTGTTTTCTAGAATCCTTTTTTTTTTAGGGCTGAGGACCAAACTCGGGGCCTTGCGCATGCTAGGCAAGCGCTCTGCCACTGAGCTTAAATCCCAATCCACAACCCCTTCCAGAATTCTTTTTTTTTTTTTAAGAGAGAGGGACAGTGAGAGACAGAGAAAGAGAGAAACAACTTTATTTAGGTGTTCACATGGCTTTAGTTGCTCCAACACTCAGTTGTGTACGTGGTGCTGGGGTTTGAACCCAGGTCCTCGTGCTGCCAGGCAAGCGCCGAAACCACTGAGCCACCGTTCCAGCCCCTCCAGAATTCTTTAATCTAGCATTTAATTCTTTACCTGAAGCTACCAGCTCTCTGTCTTATATTTATTTTGATACAATTATTTCAATATCTGGACTCTGGAATTTTACTAGGAAGAAAAAGACCTAGTTTATACTATATTATTATTTTTTTTAATTTTTTATTTTTGAACAACCTTACAAGATTTTAACAAAATAATATAAAATGTGTATAAAATGTGAATATATTCTGGATATTGCAATTATCCCCAGGAGTGCCCCCCCATTACCCTCCCTTCCCCTTCCCATTATAACTCTAAAAAAGTATTAGATTGTAAAGCATAACATATTAACAGATGATTATTATTTACACACACACACACACACACACATGCACAC
This sequence comes from Aplodontia rufa, assembly GCA_004027875.1. NCBI lineage: Eukaryota > Metazoa > Chordata > Mammalia > Rodentia > Aplodontiidae > Aplodontia > Aplodontia rufa. The sequence continues at coordinate 7,535 of PVKS010002677.1, read as the reverse complement.
ATACTGGGTATTGAACCAAGGGTGCTCTACCACTGAGCTACAACTCTAGCCCTTTTTAAATTTTGAGACAGGGACTAAGTTGTGGAGGCTGGCCTCGAATTTGTACTCCTCCTGCCTCAGCCTCCGGAGTAACAGGGATTACAGCAGCTGGCTTTCCCTTTTTTTTTTATAAAAATTCATTCATTTAGACATCTGCTTCCCTTTGCACAGAATGTGAAGTATCCTTCAAGAGAAGACAATTTACCAACAAGGTTTATGGCAACCCTAACCCTTTAAAATAATGCATGTAGGAGATGCAATTGTGTACTTCTATGTGCAAATAAAACGAGCACTGAATATTCCCTTAGGAAAAGAATCATCTCAAAAAATGATTTAATGGGTGATAAATTCATGGCAGTGTCATTAATAAACAGCAACTTGGTAGGCTAAGATAGAGTATGTTTCCTAAACTGTCGCTCTAAAAGCTGGTGTACCAAACTGAACTTCTGGTAACAGGTAACTAGGTCACCATTCTTTCAAACATGAGTTGAGGAGAAAATAATTATTAGTAACACAAGTCTACATATTTGTACTAACATTTAGATCCTACATTCTCCTAATTTCATTACAGACCTCACTTTTTAAAATTTTATCTTTAAAAGAGCTAACTTTCGGGGCTGGAAGGGTGGCTCAGTGGTCATGTTGCTTGCCTGGCATGCGCAAGTATGCAAGTTCAAACCCCAGCACCACGTACACACAACAAAGAGTCCGAGGAATGAAAGTCACATGAAAAACTGAATAAAAATTGCTTCTCTCTCTCTGTCCCCTTTCTAAAAAAAGAAAAAAGGCTCTTTCCCTTTGTGAATAACTGAAAATACTCTTTTAAAGGTAGCTAAAGGATTTTTTTTTTTTAAAGAGAGAGAAGGACAGTGTGAGAGAGAAAAAGAATCAATTTTTTATTTAGTTTTTCATGTGGCTTTTGTTGCTCCAACAATTTGTTGTGTTTGTGGTGCTGGGGTTCAAACCCGCGTACTCGTGCATGCCAGGCAGGCGCTGCAACCCCCAAGCCACCGTTCCAGGCCCAAAGCTTGTTTGTTTTTACGATACTGGGGATTGAACCCAGGGCCTCACTCAGCTTGGGCAAATGCTTTATCAACGAGTTATATCCCCAGCTCTTTTCATCTTATTTTATTCTGAGGCAGGGTCTGGCTTCAAGCTTGCAATCCATCTTCCCTAGCCTCCCCAAGAGCTGGTGTCATAGGCACACACATCACATCTGGCAACGCTTGGGTCTTCCCAAAATACACGTTATTACATATATCTGAAGACTATAACATTATGCTACAGGATACTGATAGACAGTAAAATGGCTACTTTGGTAAAGCACAATAATATATCTCTATCACTTCACATCGTTTTTTTTAATATGTGTGAAAAGGGCAGCTAAGATCTACTTAATTCACAAAAATCCCTAATACAATAGTTTTATTAACTTTGGTCCTCCTGCTGTTAATTAGATCCTAGACCTGTCATTTCACATACCTGCTATTATATATTCTTTAGCCTACATCTTTCCACCCCCTTCCCCATAGTAATTACTGTTTTATTCTTTCTGTGTGTTTAAATTCTTTCTAAAACTATTCCACACATAAGCACATTCATGCAATGCCTTATTTCACTTAACAAAATATCCTGTGGTTTTGTCCAGGTTGCGGCAAATGGCAAGGTCTCCTTTATCTACATCTGAATTGTCCTCTGTTGTATATGTAGACCACATTTTCTTAATCCATCTGATGATTTTTCTGCATCGTGGCTGTTGTGAATAATGCTGCAGAGAGCTATCTTTATGAGGTGGTGATTGTGTCTCCCTTGGGTACAGACCCTCAGGAGGGATTCCTGAGTCATGACAGCTCTACTTTCAATTTCTTTAGTGCCTTGCCTGTGTTTTCCACATGGTCAATGCTTGGTCTTGAACGCTACTCTTTCTCACCACTTCTATTGCTGCTTTATGCCTCTCTCAACTCCTCCCCTACACGGACGCCCAATCTCCTGATGGAGTACCAGGTCCACCTCTGCTTTGCCACTAGCAGCCAGAGTGAGATCTTACATGCATTCTTGGTACACCACTCCTCTATTAACAAAAACAGTCTATTAAAATAGTTTATAGTATTTTTAGACCACTCCCATCTGGATGACGGCTTTTTAGTTTTTGTTTTTAAAGAGAGAGGAACAGCAAGAGAGAATCAGTTTTATTTAGTTTTTCATTTGGCTTTCGTTGCTCCTACACTTTGTTGTGTGTATGGTGCTGGGATTCAAACCCACGTCCTCACGCATGCCAGGCAAGCACCATAACTGCTGAGCTACCACTCCCCAGCCCTGGATGATGGATTTTGTACAAAGTAAATTAGGTATATACTTTCATGTTCTGCATTTTGTGAGAATTTTCTAATGTTAAGAAATAATCTATACAGTTTTCAATGATTGGAAAATATTCCCCTGTATGAATCCATCATTTCTTCATTATTGGACATCTATATTAGATATGTTATATGTATCAGACTAAGCAGTTATTATTAAAAAGTATTGACAAGGGGTGAAGCAGTGGCTCGGTGATTATGGAGCTTGCCTGGCATGCACAAGTACACGGGTTCAAAGCCCAGCACCCACGTACACAACTAAGCATCAGAGCAACGAAAGCCATGTGAAAAACTCAATAAAAATTGATTCTCTCACTGTCCTTCTCTCTTAAAAAAAAAAAAGTATTGATAGTCTGTTCTGTGACTTAGGAAAATACATATTTTACATCAAATACTGAATTTAAAAATGGGGAGGCAGGGCTGGAGCGGTGGCTCAGCAGTTAACGGCGGGCGCTTGCCTTACATGCATGAAGATGCGGGTTCAAACCCCAGCACTATGCACACAACAAAGTGTTAGAGCAACAAGGGCCAGATAAAAAACTAAATAAATTGATTCTCTCTCTCTCTCACTGACCCTCTCTCTTAAAAAAAAAAAAAGTAAAAAGGGGGTGGCAAATTTGTATATAGTCTTCAATCCTAAATTTGTAAATATGTTTGTACACATCAAATAAGACAACAAAAATACCAAATGTTAATGGCACTCATATAAGAAATTGGATTATGGGGACTGGAGTGGTGGCTCAGTGGTTATGGTGCTTGCCTGGCATGAGCGAGGATGCGGGTTCAAACCCCAGCACCACATATACAATGAAGTGTCAGAGCCATGAAAGCCACATGAAAAAATAAAGCTGATTCTCTCTTCCTCACCGTTCCTCTCTCTTAAAAAAAAGAAAAAAAAAGAAAAAGAAATTGGATTGAGGATGATTTTTATCCCCTCCAAACGTCTAATTATGTCCTTTTAATCATTTTGAACTATTACTTTTTTGTTTGTTTGTTTTTTGGTACCAAAGACTGGACCCAGGGGTGCTTGACCTCTGAGCCAAATCCCCAGCCCTTTTACATATTTTTTTGAGATAGGGATTCACTAAGTTGCTGACACTGGCTTTGAACTCACAATCCTCCTGCTTCAGCCTCGGGAGTAACTGGGATTACAGGTGTGCACCACTGCACCCAGCACATATTAGTTTTATAATAAGAAGAAATAACATTCAAAAAACATTATTGTGGGGGTGGAGGGGCTAGAGCAGGGGCTCAACGGTTGAAATGCTTGCCTGGCATGCATGAGGAGCCGAGTTCAAACTCCAACATCACATACACAACTAAGTGTCAGAGAAACAAAGGCCAGATGAAAACATAAAGTTGATTCTCTCTTCAAAAACAACAACAACAACAAGCTATTACAGGGTTGGGGATGTAGCTCAGTGGTAGAGAGCTTGCCTAGTGTGTGCAAGGCCCTGACTTGAATTCCCAGCACCAGAAATCAACCAACCAACCCAAGGGCGTGGTGCTGCATGCCTATAATCCCAGCTACTTGGAAGGCTGAGGCAGGAGAATTGCTAGTTCAAAGCCAGCCTCAGCAACTTAGCGAGGCCCTAAGCAACTGAACGAGACCCTGTCTCAAAATAAAATATAAAAAGGGGAGTGGATATGGCTCAGAGGTTAAGCTCCCCTGGGTTCAATCCTCGGTACCAAAAAACAACATCGACAACAAAAACCCAAACCCAAAACAATGATGAAACGTATTACTGTGGTTTAAAAAGTCAAACACAGACTTACCCTATCATCCAGCAACTGCACTTCTGGATATTTACCCAAAATAACTGACATCAGAGAATGTAACAGATATCTGTACCTTGATATTCAAAGCACCAGCATTCATAATAGCTAAATGTGTAACCAACCCAAACGTTCATGGATGAATGGGTAAACAAAATGTAACATATCCAGATGATTATTCAGTCTTAAAAAGGAATGAAATTTTGACACAACTTCAACACATATACTCTTTAAAGACATTATGCTAAGTGAAATAAAGCAGACATGAAAAGAAAAATATTATATGATTTCACTTACACGGGCTAGTTGGAGTAGTCACATTCAGAAACATACAGCAGAATGATATTTACCAAGAACTGAAGCACATGAGGAATCAGTGTTTTGCTTAATGGGTATGTGGTTTCAGTTTGGGAAGATGAAAAAAGTTGGAAGAGAGATGGTGGTGATGGTGGCACGGAACTGCACCCTAAAAACTGTAAAAAGGCTAAATTCTATGTTATGCATACTTTTCCATAATAAAAAAGTATAAAAAGGGAACTGAAGTAATGGTTGCCCAAAAGAAAAAATCCCCACAACATAGTAGAGAGCTCAAAATTAGAAGAATAAAGTGGAAGATTTTTAAAATTCAACATACATAAATCCATATACATTCAAAATCTATACTACTCGCTCATGTCTACCTTTATTTCACATAAAATCTCTTAGCAACAGACACTTTTTTTTGGTGAAGTTATTAAACTATAATGATTAAGTATATAACACTAATATATGGGTCTGCTTTACCAGAAGACAAAATATACTAAGCAAAAAAAATATAATATCTGTAGAATCTCTCTCTCTTTTTTTTTTGTTTGGTGCTGGGTACTGAACCCAGGGGCACTTAACCATTGATCCACATCCCCAGCTCTTTTTTATTTTCAGACAGGTCTTGTAAAGTTGCTTTAGTGCCTTGTTTGCTAAAGCTGGCTTTGAACTCGTGATCCTCCTGCCTCAGTCTCCTCAGCCGCTGGGATTACAGAAGCGTGCCACCATGCCTGGGTGTAGAAATCTCTTGCCCAGATATTGTATCTATTACTTAATGACTCTAATGTTAAGACCAAAAGGGATATTTCTTTGAGTGCTTCAAATGAAGTTAGATATTTATAACTGGGCAGCACCACTGCACACCACTTCTGTCTCAGGAGATGTCATCAAAAGCATCTGAATGCTACCTCCTGCCACTAATAGCACATGGCTCAACTGTACCTACAGAGCTTGGCTATGGACATCCCCGTCCCACACCTACAGTCAGTACAACTGAGCCAGGCCTGTTTGGGGTCCTGCACTGCTAGCTCAGCAAACTATCTGACCTTTGGCACAAGGCCTGGGGCACTGATGCTTAGCATGGTTTTAGAGAATTCGAGGACTGTGAAACATTTTTGTCTCTGTCGCACTGTTTAGTCCAGAGAGAGGAGTCAGTTTCCAACATTGATAAGATTCTAAAACATGGATAACTATCCCATAAAGATTACAAGAGTCTAACCATGGATAACTATCACGTGAGATTATGGTAAACGTTCAGTGACTGTTAGCCTGACTGGCAGAAAACGCATTCATCCACAGAACACACTCAAGTGGAGGAGTTCAGAAGCTGGATGGATTTGAAGTATACTTTCACAAGGTAAGCAGAATTTCTGATGCAGTTGGTACAATAAAAGGCTCACCAGAATCCTGTATAAAACTTTGCATGTTAAATAACGAACAATAGCATTTTGTTTATACTGACCCTTAGGCTAATTAATCTACTACTACCACCTCAAATCTTCCATAAAATAAGGTGGAAAAATAAAGGAAAAGACAGGCAGAGATAATAATACTCATTGCACCTGGCAACTCAACATCCCCATCAGAATCACTTGCGAGACACTTATTAAGAACACGTCTTAGATCCCATACCAGACTTTGTGAATCAATCTGTGACTCCAGGTCTGAGAAGCTGCAGGTTAAATTAATTCATCAGCATAGTCTTATGTATAATACAGCTTTGGAACTTATGAAATTGCTGTGAATCCCCAGAAAAGAGGGTATGTCAGTTAAGGGAAACAAAAGAATAAGTGGCTTCCAATCCTCATGTTTCTTACAGACTAGCAGAAACTCTTAGATACTTTTATTTTGTGAGCTTGAAAACAGAAACACACACACACACATCACAGTGATGGTTACGGTGTCAGGAGAGGCAAAGAAGACAGTATCAGCTGGTTTCTATTAGTGCCATCTGGCAGTGGGAATTCTGGAAGGGAGGAGTGGGAACCAGGGGAACTGAGAACACCTGTTATCATTACGCTCACCTTAATTTCCCTCAGGTAGATTTTAAACTGTCAGATTATTATTCTAACAAAGATTGCACAAATGATCCCAAGGGCTACCGATGGCCTACGGAGTAAGATGATGGATAAATCTAGAGTAAAGTTTGAAGAATCAGAGTGTATTAAAACTTGATCCAATAAGACCTTCATTTGGAGGTGCTTAAATGTGACTGACAGCTCTGGAAGAGTCTTTTTCTTCCTTCAACCAAAAGGGACCCAGTTTCACAAAGGCTGTAGGATTGCTTCAAGGCAAAGTGAATCATCATGGCTCAGTGCCACTCACTCAGTGGGTTTGGCTGAATCAGCTCACGGCATCTTTTCTTTTTCCTCATTCACAGAGAAGATCAGAATGTTGTTTATCAACACTTGAAATGCTGGGGATGTGCTTCAGAATGAACTTCCAGTTTCCTCTGTCTCCCTTCTTGCTGAATCAAGAGAGAGATGATGAAATAACTCCATTTCTGAGAGAATTCAGAAACACTGCCAAGGACGGTGGTAGAATAAAATGTATGTTACATACCATTTGTTGAGAAATTGGTCTGAGGGTTCGAAATATACAAAAATAAAGAAAAATCATAGCTGAAAACATAAGTAGCTCTCCTAAGTCACTGGCAGAATAAACTGTGTTTAATGGAGACAAGTGTGTTTAATCTCAATACTTTGGTACCACCGGTGATTTGACTCTTTGGTAGAGTGGGTACCCCTGAAAGAGACTAGATTTTCAGCTTACTCTGCCAAATGGACAAAAAGATTTTTTTTTTTTTAGAAGAGAAGAGAAAGAGTGAATCAATTTTATTTATTTTTTTTCATCTGATTCCTGTTTCTCTAACACTTAATCGTGTATGGGGTGCTGGGGTTTGAACCCAGGTTCTTGTGCATGCCAGGCAAGCGCTTAAACCCCTGAGCTCCAGCCCTGGACCAAAAGATTTTTGCTAGAAGCAAAAAATGAAGCAGCAGACGTCCAAGGCTCTGTACATCTGTTTGATCCCTAGCACTGTTAAAAAAAAAAAAAAAAAAA
>PVKS010002676.1:0-114755 GCA_004027875.1 Aplodontia rufa | reverse complement strand
ATGTCTCTTCTGCTTTACCCCCATGTTAGAGATAGAAATAAGCATATACATATTGAATTTTCTGATCCTCTCTGCCTGCCTGTGTATAGTTGGGCTTCTCATAGGAATTGAGGGTTTCCAGCTGCATTGATAACTGGCTTAATTCCTCACTCCAGCTTCATTAATAATCCCCCTATACTTCTTCCTGCTCCCTTCCCTTCCCCCCTAGCTTTGTAGTTATGGTTCCTCTTGCTTATGTGAAAATTCACCTATGTTGAGTTTATTTTGAGCTTAATTAACTTTCAGTCTGTCTTAGATTTTACTCTAGCTTCTTACATATGAAAGAAAACATTTGGCCCTTAAGTCTCTGAGTTTGGAAAATTTCACTCAGCATGTTTTCCATCTCATTCATTTGGCTGCAAATGCCATGATATCATTATCTCTAATAACAGAGTAGAACTCCATTGTACGTATATACCACGGTTTTTGAATCCACTCTTCCAGTGAGGGGCATCTGGGTTGGTTCCACAGTTTAGATATTGTAATTGACCTACTATAAACATTAATGTTTATAGTATAATGTCAATTCTAGCACTTTTATGAAAACACCCAGGAGTGGCATAACTGGGTCATAAGGTGGTTCCAACCCTAGTTTTCTGAGAAATCTCCAAACTAATTTCCAGAGTGACTATAGAAGCTTGCAGTCCCACCAAAAGTGTATTAGTGTTCCTTTTTTCCCATAACCCTTTCAGCATCTGCTATTATTTGTACTCATTTTTGCCACTCTGACAGGAGTGAAGTGGAATTTTCATGAAGTTTTGATTTGAATTTCTCTGATTGCTTGTGATAAAGAACATTTTCTCATATATTTATTGGCTTTTTGAACTTCTTCCATTGAGAAGTTTCTATTTAGTTCCTTAGCCCATTTATTGATTGGATTATTTGTTGTTTTGGTACAGTTTTTTAATTCTTCGTATATTTTGGATATTAGCCCTCTGTTGGAGGTGTAGCAGGCAAAGATCTTTCCCCCATTCTGTTGCTTCTATCTTGACACTCTTGACTACTATAGCTGTGCAGAAGTATTTCAGTTTAATGGCATCCCACTCACTTATTGTAGGCTTTAATTTTTGTGCTATGGGAGTCTTGTTAAGGCATTCAGTGCCTACACTGATGTCACAGAGTGTTGGTCCTATTTTTTCTTTTAGAAATTATATAGATGCTAGTTTAATTTCTAACTCTTTGATCTATTTCAATTTGATTCTTGTGAAGGGTCAGAGATAAGGATCTAATTTCAATTTTCTACATATGGCTGTCCAGTTCATCCAGCACTATTTGTGGAACAGGTTCTTTCCTCCATACTGTATTGTTGCCCCCTTTGTCAAATATCTGATGGTTTAAGATTTGTGGGTTTTTCTCTGTATCTTCTAGACTGTTCCATTGGTCTTCATGTCTGTTTTGAAACCAATACCACTGTTTTTGTTACTATAGCCCTACAGTATAATTTCAGGTCATATATTGTGACACCTCCTGCTTCCTCTTTCTTGCTTAGTAATGTTTTGGCTATTCTGTTATTCCAAATGAATTTGAGAATTGATTTTTCTCTATCCATGAAGAATGTCATTGGAATCTTGATGGGGATTACATTGAATCTATCTATACAGGACTTTCAATAGAGTGGTCATCTTGATTGTATTGAGTCTGCGAAACCCAGAACATGGAATGCTTTTTCATCTTCTCAGGGCTTCTACAATTTCTTTCTTTAATGTTTGATAATTTTCATTGTAGAGATCCTTTATAACCTTTGATAGATTAATCCCCAAGTATTTTTTTCTTTCCGAGGCTATTGTGAATTTGACAGATTTCTTGATTTCTTCTTCAGTGCAATTATCACCAGAGTATAGGAAAGCTATTGATTTATGAGTGTTGGTTTTATAACCAGCCACTTTGCTAAATTTATTTTTAAGCTCTAGAAGTCTTCTGATGGAACTTTTTGGGTCAGCCAGTTATAGGATCATGTCATCAGCAAATAGAGATAGCTTGAATTCCTCTTTTTCTATTTGAATTCTTTTATTTCCTCTGCTTTGATAGCTCTGGCTAGGGTTTCAATGATTATATTGAGTAAGAGTGGGGAAAGTGGACAGCCTTGCCTTGTTCCTGAATTCAGCAGGAATGTTTTCAGTCTTTCTCCATTAAGTATAATATTGGCTATGGGTTTGTTATAAATTGCTTTTACATAATTAAAGTATCTTCCTTTGATCCCTATCTTCTCCAGAGTTTTGAGCATAAATGTGTGTTGAATTTTATCAAAGGCCTTTTCTACATCAATTGAGATGATCATATGGTTTTCATCTTTAATTCTGTTTAAGTGATGAATTGCATTTATTGATTTGTCTGTGTTGAACCAGCATTGCATTCTCACAATGAATCCACTTGCTTATGATATATGATCTTTTTAATTTGCTTTTGGATATGTTTTTGCTAGGATTTTATTAAGGATTTTTGTGTCTATGTTCACCAGGGAAATTGGTCTGTAGTTTTCTTGGTGTGTCTTTGTTGGGTTTTGGTATCAGGGTTATATTTGCCTCATTAAAAGTAATTAAGAGGGTCTGTCCCTTTCCAATTTCATGGAATAGCTTATAAAGGAGCATTGTTAATTCTTCTGCAAAGGTCTGGTAGGACTCTGTTGAAAATCCATCAGGTCCTGGGCTTTTCTTTTTTGGAAGACCTTTGATTGCTGTTTCAATTTTGCTGCCTACATTTGGTTGGTTTACATTTTCAGTATCCTCCTGTGTTAATTTGGGAATCAAACTTGGAAGAGTATTTTTCTTTTTTTCAAAATAAATTCTGATAATCCCCTGGATTTTGGTTGAGTCTGGTGATCTCTCCAGTTTCCTCATTCATTTTGTGGATTTGCTTCACTTCATTCTTCTTTCTGGTGAGGTTGGCTAGAGGTCTGTCTTATTTATTTTTTTAAAGATCCAACTCTTTGTTTTGTTGATAACTTATACTGTATTTTTATTCTCAGTTTCATTGATTTCAGCTCTGATCTTAGTTATTTCCTGTCCACTGGTGAGTCTGGGATTGGATTGTTCCTTTTTCATTGGAATTTGAGTTGGAGCCTGTCTATTTATTTGGGCTCTTTCTTGATTTTTGATGAAGGCATTCACTGCTATAAATTTACCTCTTTAGAATGATTTCATACTATCCTATAGATTTCAATATACCGCCTTGTCATTTTCATTTGTTTCCTAGAATTTCTTGATTTCTGTTTTCATCTCGTCTTTGATCCATTCTTCATTTAAGAGGGTATAATTTAATCTCCAATATTTGTGTATTTTCTGTTGTTTTTATTACTATTAATTGCTAAGATCATGCCATTGTGGTCTGACGGGATACATGAGATTATATCAATTTTTTTAGTTTTATGCACTAGGATGTGATCTATTTTGGAGAAGGATCCATATGCTGCCAAGAAGAAGGTAAACTCAACCAAATTGGGATGAAATATTCTGTAAATGTCTGTTAAATCCAATTGATTGCAAGAGTTGTTCAGGTTAGAGATATCTTTGTTGAATTTTTGCTTTGATCTATCTATTGTTGATAGTGGTGTATTAAAGTCCCCCAGTATTATTGTATTGAAATCAATAGAAGGTTTAATGCCCTTGAGTATGTTTTCCATATATTTGGGAGGATGTAATTGGGGGCATAAATGTTAACTATTATTATGTCTTCTTGATTTATTGTTCCTTTTACTGTGATGTAATGACCTTCTTTATCTTTTCTGACTAATTTTTGGTCAAAATTAAGTTTATTGGATATAAGGATAGCAACACTGGCTTGCTTTCTTGGGCCACAACCAATTTTTTCCAAACTTTCACCTTCAATCTGTCTCCATTTTGGGCTGTGAGTTGTGTCCTGTAAGCAGCATATTGTTCAATTTTTTTTTTAATCCAGTCAGCTAATCTGTGTCTTTTGTTTGGGGCATTGAGTCCATTCACATTTAATGTTAGAATAGTTATATGATTCTGGGTCCCTGGCATTGTGACCATTGATGTATTTTGCACCATCATGGATACCTTTCAGTGAGTTATGTTATTATTGACTTTCTTCTGATTATGGGCTTTGGGAGTTGTTAGCTTGTTCCTCTGGTTTAAGTTTATCTTTGCGTATTCTCTGTAGAGTTGGTTTTAAGTTCATGTATCTTGCTAATTTGAACTTATAATGGAAGTATTTTATTTCCCCATCACATTTTAAGGTGAGTTTTGCAGGGTATGGTGTCTTTGACTGAAAACTGGTTTCTTTCAGTATTTGAAAAATAATATTCCATGCTCTCCTAGACTTTATTGTCTGAGGTGAAATATCCACAGTAATCCTTATTGGTTTGCCTCTGAATGTGATTTGGTGTTTTTCTCTTACTGATTTTAAAATTCCTTCTTTGATATCTCTGTTATTCATTTTGTATACGATGTGTCTTGGTAAGTTTCTCATTGGTTTAGCTCTGTTTGGTGTCCTATAAGTGGTTTTTCTTTTCTTTTCTTTTCTTTTTTTTAAGAAGGACAGAGAGAGAAAGAAAGAGAATCAATTTTATTTAGATTTTTCATGTGGCTTTCATTGTTTTGACATTTAATTGTGTATGTTGTATTCTGCTTGGGTTCAAATCCATGTCCTTGTGCATGCCAGGCAAGCTCTGTAACCACTGATCCACCACTCCAGCCCCTTAAAGGTGTCCTGAATTTGAATTTCTGGATCAATTCTGATATGGAGGAAATTTTCTTTGGTGATCTCATTGAGAATATTCTTAGTGGTGCTGTTTTCTCCTATCCCATTTACTCTCAGGTTATTTCTTCTCATCTCTTCCCATACTTCTTGGAAATTGTGATCATGCTCAGTGAGTTTCTTTTCTTGTCTATCCTCCTTGACTCAACATTGCTCAGCCTGTCTTTATTGTCTGATGTTCATTCTTCGAAAGCTAAGGTTCTATTTTCTAATGAGTTCACTCTGTTATTAGTATTTTCTGATAAAATTTTAATTTGGTTGACTGTTTTCAATTCTAAGAGCTCTGCTATGCCTCTTTCCGGGATGTCTATCCCTTTATCAAGGTCTCTCAGCTCCTAAAATTGCTCTCTCATTTCCTACCTTCAGTCTTATTTTAATTCTTTAATTTATTTACTAATCAGATTGTTGATACCTTTTTCTAGGTTTTAAAAATATGGACCACTTCATGAATTTGAGTGTCATCATTGTGCAGGGGCCATGCCAATCTTCTCTGAATTGTCCCAATTTTAGTATATGTGCTGCCAAAGCAAGCACTGTATATGGATGCAATTGATCCTTCTATGTGTATTTAGTAATTGGTAGCTAACTGAACATTTATTTTTAAATTATTCTTTTAAGTTTTCCTGGAAAACAATCATATTTTACATTTATATAATTCTGTTTCATATAATCCAAAATTATTCATTTCATCATTGATTCTTTTCATATTGTACTCTATATTGCTTCTTATGATAACATTTTATACCTTTAAGTTTAAAAAATTTTACTACTTTTTAATATTTTGACATTTACTAAAGTGTATTATTTTCAAAAAACATGTTTCTTCTATTATGTTTTAATCATAGATGTTTAATTTTTAATAAATACAATCACTATGTATCTATCAATCATCTGTCTATCCTACCTTTGAAATGGTACTGTGATACAAATAGTATAGTCTACCTTCTGGATGGACTAAATTTCCTAAAGAATTGCCATGTACTGATACCAAATCTTCTCCTGCTTTCTGATTCTGGTTTGAGCAAAGTTGTACCCAGGTAGAGGATGATTAATTCATTTCCTGGATGACACCTTAAATATCTAGTCTGGCAAGTGCTGCGAAAGGGAAAAAGTTTTTTGTTTATTTTCAGTCATGTTATTTTCTCTTTTATGGCATGTATTTTCCCACATTTAAATTTCTCTTTCTGCTACCATTGGCCTTGAAGTTAGTAAAATGTCCTCAGATTATAAAAAAGTAGCAGAGCTTTTTTTCATATCCATGTTTTGTTATTGTTTTCTGGTTTTTTTTTATTTTAAAAGCAGAAGAAATCAAATCAACAAGCTCTTGATTAGATAATATTGTTATGTTGTTTCATATAACATGTAGGGAGAACTTGGTTGATTGGTTGGTTGACTAGTAACTCCGCATCAATATCAGCAGTCTAATTGCTGTCCGTTGCTGCGTCTGCTGCTGAAACAGTGAGCTCTGTCTGTTAATTTCCATGCCTGGTTGTTGACAGGCTGCCCCTTGCCACAGGATTTCAAGTTGCCTTGATTGTAGGTGTCAGGAAGAAATGCTAGAACATCTGTTCCCCATCCCTTTTTCAAGTATAATTATATCAAATTAACTCTTATGTCCCTTTGAAACAACAACTGACAGTAGAATTCCTAGTCCTGTTTTCACATAGGGTCCAGAACTGAATTCTAACAGTGAATTTGGGATTTCTAATGAGGCCTTTCATTAATCAGGACTCAGGACTTGTACCAGAAACCATTTACTGCTCTAAAGAAGAAACATAGGATGTGTTGGGATGTTGTGTGCTTCCATAAAATTCAGCATTCCTTGCTGTCTTATATTGAAAGTGTCTTTATTTTTTTTGTTTGACAGTCTTACACATCAGAGGAATCATTGTTACATAAGCATGTATATATGGATATTGACAAAGTAAGTTAAGGTTGCTCTCAGTCCAGGATCTCCCCTCTTTGTCCACCACCTGTTCTCATGTCTCCTCTGCATTACCTCCATATTATAGATAGAAATAAGTGTATACATGTGTACTGATTTTGAAATTTATCAATTTCTCTGACTACCTGTGTATAGTTGGGCTTCTCATGGGAATCCAAAGTCCCCAGTGCCCAGTGGCATTGATAACCTCCCTAATTCCTCCCTGCACCTTCCCTTATCCTCCGCACCTTCATAGTTATGGTTCCCCCTGCTTAAGTGAAATTTCACGTGTGTTGAGATTATTATTTAAGATTAACTAACTTTTTACTGTGTTCTCATCTCTTTAATGATAGGCATGATTTCTTATCTGTCATTACCATTTCAGGACTAAGCAGTGTTTTATAAGAGCTACTTCTTGGATGCTTGTTACCCAAAGGAAATAGTTTTCTATATCCCATTTAAACTATTGCTTAAAAAATATTTGGAAAATAGACTAAGCAATCTCCCTATACTTTGACACAATAATATTTTCATTAGTTTTTTTTAAATCTGTTTATTCATAGGCTACATTTTCTTTCTTTTTTTTTAAAAAAGAGAAGGACAGAGAGAGAGATAAAGAGACAGAATCAATTTTTATTGAGTTTTTCACATGGCTTTCATTGCTCCATCACTTAGTTGTGTACATGGGTGCTGGGGTTTGAACCCGTGTATTTGCACATGCCAGGCAAGCGCCGCAACCGCCGAGCCACCGCTCCAGCCCCATAGGCTACATTTTCATGTGTGATTTTCTCATATGTGACTTAATGGATAAGCATGGTACTTATATTCATTACAATGGAAAAGAAAGATATTCTATGTTTCATGCCATAAAACTTGATCAATGTACTTTGTGACTTTCAAATATCTTACTACCACAGGACATAGAATGTTTTCATATTTTTGAAATATTTGGTGTTATAAAGGAGCAGAAGGGCCTCTGTATTACTTATACTAAAGTCATAGATTTTTTTAATTTTCTTTGAGAATGGAAATATTTTCTCATGTACAAAATGTGCTTTTTCTAAATTCCCATGTTTTATTAAACTATTTGTAACAATACATGTCCTCTACTAAAATCCTCTTTGTGAAAAAATAACCATTTAGTTTTTGTATCTATTATTGGAAGTGGTGATCTACTTAAGACTACGATGTAGTTTTCAGTGAGGAACAGTTTATAATTACTGGCAGGTAGGAACATGTTCATCCTGTAAGAGAGAGCATGACAGAGTTAGAATACATGTTGATTCAGAATTTTTAATTCATCATGGCCAATTTTATTATAATTAAATAAGTTATATATCACCTCATAAATTTGCTTCAGTTTAATTCCTAACATTAATCTAGTTTACAACAGAAATATGCAAAAATATCTCAAAATTCTATTTTAAATTTCTCAAAAATCCTAAGACTTGGTAGACATCCCCTATGTACAAAATACCAGGTCACAGAGCATACGCAGATGAATATAACAGTGTCAATTGAAGGAGCTCAAATTCTACTAATGAAAATGAAAATAGATAATCCAATTCACTGGAGTAATTACAAAGATCTTATTATGCAGAAAACATTACGGAATCACAGAGAAGACTGAACAAATTCTGAGGGTGTTAGAAATGTATTTCTGATAGTGATAAAATCTAAGTTGAAACTTACACATGTCCATTTTTCTTCATGAAAATTATTCTGTTCTTAAATCAAAATTAATTTGAAT
This sequence comes from Aplodontia rufa, assembly GCA_004027875.1. Lineage (NCBI taxonomy): Eukaryota > Metazoa > Chordata > Mammalia > Rodentia > Aplodontiidae > Aplodontia > Aplodontia rufa. The sequence continues at coordinate 106,326 of PVKS010002676.1, read as the reverse complement.
ATGAATAGCATTTCAGCACAAAATTCAATGCAAACTGTGCTGGTGAAATGTTACAATTAGACTAAAGAGTGGGAAATGAATTAACATTGTTCAAGTGCTGTGGACCTAAATGATTCTGTCATTCTTGAGTTTTACTAAGATATTTAGATGACAGTTCAGTCAGATAAAATATAAATATGTGAAGTGTTGGATAAGACCAGAAATAAACCATGAAAGAGCATGAGAGTTCTCAAATTTAAAGTGAAGAAAACAAACAAATGTAAAAAAAAATATTAGAATGGTTGAATGTTTATTTTAAAGAGAAAGAATTCTTAAACTGAAGTTGGGATGGAACAGGTTGAGGCTAATAAATTACAAAATAAATAGTTGTTTTTAAATTGCTTTGGTTCAAGAAATCAGAATTCTAAATTGATATAAAAATGGTTCATGTACTGCTTCCCCAGTAACACTAAGTTTATTGAGTACTGTATTTCCTTCTGAATAGCCTTTTTTGTTATTTCTGTAGTTTGAGATTAGCCAAATACTATGATAGTGTTCACCCACCTGTTATTTTGTATTCATTTTTCCCAAAGTCTAATAAACTTTATTTTTAAAGATAATGGATGCATTGTTATCTAAAATGTTTCATGGAGTAAGATCACAACTTTGGTATGTAGTTCTAAGTTTCAGTGCCAAATCATTATCATTGTTAATAAATATTGTCTTTAGAGTTTGAAAAACTCTTTTCTAATTTACCTCTAAAACACATTTTGGAAGTTATTAAAGATAATTTAATATAAATACTGTGATTCATTCACTTCAATGTACTACCCTTTTCTGTGGACCATATGAGCAGACTTTTACTTCTAGAAAATTAATTAGATTACTTATTATTTACAGTCATGCTATCCACCAACTGCATTTACCATAAGGCTACTGTATGTTTATTAACTTTCCTCAGTCATTCTATTTTATGTAGTTCATATAACTCCAAAATGTAACATTTTTACAGCTGGGGCTATAAGGACATATTAAAATGAGATGGAAGGAATCAAGATAACTGAAATACTGGTGGGAAGGAAAGCGAATAAGTAAGAAAAACAATGGAAACTCTATTCTGCCTGTAAATGTAAGATTAGCTTTGTTTCATCTGTTTAACGTAGAAGCTCTGATAATAATTCACAAAGAGAAACTCCCAAATTTTATTTTCAGCAATATTGTTTGGATAGGGTTTTCACTTTCCCATATAACTATTAAGTACAGTTCTAAAATGGATAGACACATTTTTATATTATAAAAATAAAGCTCCATTGAAATATTAAAATTATTTCATGTCACAAGTACTATCATTAAGAATGACTGGATTATTTTACTAAAAATATCAACATATGGATGTTCTTATATTTGAAATGCATTTGTGACTGAGATTTAAAGATCTGATTTAGTTGACTGTGGAGTCAAAATATAAATTTCTATTTTTAAATAGTTTATATAGCATTAGAGACAAGCATGAACTGTTTTAACATAAAATAACTTTTCATAAGATCAGATGAACAAGCTTAAGTGAGGTAAAGCACAGTCCACACATTTAACAGCAGATGGACTCTCATCCTTTACCATTATAAGATGGTGTATCAAGAAGAAAAAAATTTATGTTGTCTTCTGCACAAGCTGTTAAAATAACGAGCAATTTAAACTTTGTTGGCTGTGCAGTTTTAAGAGTGATTCATGGAAAAGAAATCAACAAAAAAATGGAACAATTGCTAAAATAGCTATTGATTAACTCAACTTATTTTTTTCAAACTCCTTTCAAGAGAACAGTAGAACACTGCATAAAAGGAAGCCTTCCAAAGTTTTGGCAAGGGGTTTCTTCACTGTCCAGTTGTTGTAAAACAATGTAGGAGATATGTAAATGATAATTTTGTCTAAAAGAGTATACATTTGGTAATGTATTATACAAAATTTTATACAGTTGATTTCTGATTAATCATTATTGATACACTTGTAAAATTATTGTTTCTTACAGATACATCATATCAATAACTGTTTTTATCAATATTATCATTGTTTTAAGATACAGCATTAAAAACTCATTCCCTAGATAGAAAAGGATAAATTTGACTTTAGCTCCTCAACATCCAATAATTAGTAGGGTATCAAATCTTATTTAAATAGGATGATTATATACTTTTGGTGATTTCTTTATCATGATTTTGTAAAGTTCAAGGCCAAACTCTTACTATAGGGAAGTAACCTGGATATCCCTTTATAGCATTTTAAAAATAATATGTTGAGCCGGGCCTGGTGTGCACTACTGTAATCCCCGTGGCTCAAGAGACTGAGGCAGGAGGATCACAATTTCAAAGCCAACCGCAGCAATTTAGTAAGGCCCTACAAAACTTAATGAGATCCAGTCTCAAAATAAAAAGTAAAATTGGTCTGGGGACATTGCTCAGTGTCTAAGCACCCCTGGGTTCAGTCCCTGGCATCACATCGTCATCATCATCATCATCATCAGTTTTTTGAAAGCAGCATGCATTTTTAAAAATAATAAAATGATAATCATATCAAGTTAATAGAAGACACATGTGGAGTGAATTTTGTTCCAGATTCTTCAATTTTGAAATAACAGAGTAAGTGTGCAAAGACTTTGAGGTGGGGACATGTCTCAATAATTTGAGATAGAGTGTTCTGGTATTTGCTTTAGAGGGGGATGGAGTGGGGTTAAGAAATGAGGGTGTGGGATGGGAGAGAAGTAAGTAGATAAGATGAAGTCAGACAAGTAATTAATTAGATAGGAACAGGAAACAGGTTACATAGAATTACTTATTTGTAAAATGAAATTAAGTATAGGACCTACGGAGTGGCATGTTTTAAAAATGTGAATGAGGTAATTGTCTTTAACTCAAGGATCTTAGCACAATTCCTGGCACATATTTATGTGTGTGTACGTCTGAGTGAGTGATATGGTAATATATCTATTTGTATAAATATATGTTTACATACACAGGTACTGCTATGATTTTGAAATGTGTGTTTATTTGTAGACATATTTAAATGGAAAATAATTTAATTCCGTATGCATACCATTCATTACTTGTAAAACACCAGTTTGATTAAATCAAAGAATCACTTTAGTGACATTAGGCCATATTTACAGAATCATGGGCTAAGGATTTGGAAATAACAAGCAGGTTCACAAAAAGAAGGAGGGTCATAACATATAACAGATATTGAACAATGAACAATAATAAGGTGAATTTTATTTTAATGGAAAGGAGTTATCTTTAACAGTGGTTTTATAACTGGATGATAGCAATCTCAAAATAATTAGATTTGACATCAAAAGTTGGAGCTGAAAAATGTTATTAGCAAGATAAAAATGCAAATGGTAGAAAGTGCAATGTTTTTTTATTAAAGAAACTACAAAGGTTAATTGGGAGCAAGAACTGAAGAAAAATATTAATTAGAATTTGGAAATACTCAGAATATTGTTGAGAAACTAGATTGAATTTGAGTCAAACGCCTATTTTTACTAAAATTCCTGAATAAAAAGTGGGGGAATATTTAACATGAATTTATCATATCTATATTTTATGGGAAAAAGTTAAAATAAAAAAATTTATATTTGAAAATTTAAAACAGAAAATAGTATTTTGAGTGGTTTGCACTTGGTGGGAAAACTGTATATATTTATTGTAAAATGAGATAAAATTCCCAAAATACTTATTCTAGGCTATAGAAATAATTAAAGTTCCATGCTTTTCCTTTTTTCATTGGGGGTTAGAAAATATTGTTAGGTCTTAGCGCTCTCTGAACATTGGACCTGATATTAGCTCTCCAATTCTCCAGAAAAGCCATACTCTGTAAAGATAGAATATGATGAAGAGTAAGGACTAAAATATGATTTTGCATGCAAGAGCTAGTGATGTAGTTTTCTCAGGTCAAAATCCACAGTACTTTGTTTTCTGCTTTTACATTAAATTATATTACTTTGAAATTCTTAAATTTAATCAACTTGACTAACCAAAAATGATATCACTGAAATCATGTACTCTGATAAAAATAAATCTATAATTTTATTGATTTACCTACCTAAAATGTGGCCTGATTTCTCTATGGTATTCTATTATTTAACAATTCAGCTACAAATAGAATATCCACATTTCCCTTGTGATTTTTATAAGCTTTGTAGCTTAAATAGAAATTGTCAAAAGTGAACCAGCTTTTTTATTCAGTGGGAAATAATTGATGAGAAACACTTTCTATAGTACCAGTAAGACCTGATTTTTCCACTGGACATGAAATAAGTCTATAACCTTATCTCTGATTATTGGTAATATTGTTCATTAGCCTCATTTAGTAAGGTAATATTAAAATTTTAACACACTGAAACCCTGACATAAACTTCATATTCACTTTTGAATTTTAAAATATATTTTTAATTTTTTCTAAATATTATTGTCATGTTTGTATAAAGTTGAAAAATAAGAATACCCTAAGACATAATGATTTCATTCTTATGGAATATTATAGACCATCACATAAATAGAAGTGTTTTGATATCAGCATTATTTTTTATTGACATAATAGGAACCTGTTCATTCACTAATCAACAATATATACTATTGTTGATTAAGTTATTGATGCAAGTCTTCAATAAGAATTATTTAAATAAAACAGTAGCTTTAATTACTGATACTTCTAATAGCATTTATAAAACTATATTTTAGTGATACTCTCCTCTTCTATAATATTAATAATAATATTTCCCAAATATAAAATTCATAAAACTTTTGAAAAAAACATAAAATAATTGATTGGACAAATGTGAAGTGGTATATTTACCAGTTAAATTAATATGTGGTGATATAGATTCTTTTTTAATACAATTTTTTATGGAGTTCAGTTGTTGTACAATTATAAATGGATATAAAGTACCAATATGATATGTATCTGATCCTAAACTATAGTTAGCCCTACATTGCCCAACCCCAGTCTGTTGATTCTTTTATACTATGCCCCTATAACAAATATAAATATCCACATGTGTGAGATGTGAATTTTATAGAATTAAATGATTGCATAAATATTATTCATCTTCCCTGGGGGTGAGGGTAAAGAGTATGCTACCTTATTGTCTCCGTAGAACCCTCCCAATATGTGCATCCTCTCCCATTCCCCTGCGTGTACCCTCTCCCTCCCCCTTACATGTCTACGGTTCCCCTAGATTATGTGTTGTTATGCCCTTGGTGGGTCCAATATACGAGTCTGACTGCATTTTACCCAAGTCTGTATTTAGCTCTAGCCTCCACAAATGAGGGAAAACATTTGACGCTTGACTCTCTGGGTCTGGCTAACATCGCTCAGCATAATTTCTTCCATTGTCAACCATTTACCTTCAAAGGCTATAATATTGTTCTTACTAATAGCTGAGTAGAACTTCATGTGTACATATGTACACAAAGGAGTTGATATATCACAGCATTTGAATCCATTCATCCAGTGATGGGCAACTGGGTTGTTTCTATAATTTAGCTATTGGAAATTTAGCTACTATGAACATAGATTTTGCTGTGTCACTGTAATCTGATGATTCTAACTCCTCTGGGAAAATACCCAAAAGAGGGATAGCTGATTCGTATGGTGGATACAACCCTAGTTTCTTGAGTATTCTCCGTTGTGCTTTCCAGAGTGACTGTACTAGCCTGTAGTTCCACAAACAGTGTGCTAGTGTTCCTATCTCCCTACAACCTCTCCACCATCTTTTATTATTTATGTTCTTCATTTTTGCCACTCTGACTAGAGGGAGGTGAAATCTTAATGTAGTTTTGATTTGCATTTCTCTGATTGCTAGTGATTTAGAACACCTTCTTAAGTGTTACTGGCTAGTTCAATCTCCTCTGTAGAGAAGTTTATATTTAGCTCTTTGGCCCATTTATTGATTGAATTGTTTGTGGTTTTGATATTTAAGTATTTTGAATACTTTGTAAATTCTGGAAATTAGTCTCCTGTCAGAAGAATCACAGGCCATGATTATCTCCTTTTCTGTAGGTTGTCTCTTAACAATTATGACCAATTCCTTAACTCTGCAGAAGCTTTTTAGGTTAATAGAATCGCACTCATTGATTTTTGACTTTAATTATTTCACTTTGGGAGTCTTGTTGAGAAAGTGTTTGCCTACTCCCAAATGCTGGAGTGTTGGTCTTAAATTTTCTTCTAGCAGTAGTATTGTAGCTGGTTTAATTCCTAGTTCCTTTATCCATTTTAATTTGATTTTTGTGCATGGTGAAAGATAAAGATCTAATTTCAACTTTCTGCCAGTGGCTGTCCTATTTATCCAGCACCATCTGTTGAATAGGCTGTCACTCCTACATGTTATATTTTAACCCCCTTTGTCAAAGATCAGATGTTTAAAGATTTGTGGGATTGTTTCAGAGTCTTAATCTATTCCATGTGTCTTCATTCCTATTTTGATACCAGAACCATGCTGATTTTGTAACTACAGCTCTATAGTATAGTTTTAGATCTGGTATTGCAAATCCACCTGCTTCATCTTTCTTGCTAAATAATGTTTTGGTTATTCTGGGTTTCTTGTTATTCCAAATGAATTTGAGAATTGCTTTTTCTATATTTACAAAACTGACATTGGTATCCTGATGGGGATTACATTGAATATATAGTGCTTTCGGCATAATAAGCATTTTAATCATATTAATTCTGCCTAACCAAGAGCATGGAACATCTTTCTATCTTCTCAGGTCTTCTTCAATTTCTTTCTTTAAAGTCCAGTAATTTTCACTGTAGAGTTATTTTACATTCCTTGTTAGATTGATTCCCAAGGATTTTATTCTTGAAGATTGTGAATGATTAATTTCCTGATTTCTTCTTCCCTACTATTTTTAGCATATAGGCAAGCTATTGATTTATGGGTATTGATCTTGTAGTCTGCCCTTTGCTAAATCTATTTATAAGCTCAAGTAGTTTTCTGGTGGAGTTTTTTTGGATGTACCAGATACAGGATCATGTCATCAGAAAAGAGGAATGGTTTGACTTTCTCACTTCCTATTTTTATCCCTTTAATTTCCTTCTCTTACCTGATTGCTACTGCTAGGGTCTGGAGAACTATGTTGAATAAAAGTGGTAAGCACAGGCAGTCCTTCCATGTTCCCAGGTCTACTAGAAATACTTTTAGCTTTTCTCAGTTTAGCATTGTACTAGCTGAAGGTTTGTCATATATGGTCTTTACATAGTTAAGTTCTTTTGATTCCTATTTTCTCTAGAGTTTTGAGAATAAATGGGTGCTGAATTTTATCAAAAGCCTTTTCTGCGTCAATTGAGATGATCATAGTTTTTTTGTCCTTAATTCTGTTTAAGGGATGAATTACATGTATTGATTTGTTGAACATGAATTACATGATTGATATGTTGAACAAGCCTTGTGAACCTGGAATGAAGCCCAGTTGATTCTGATGAATTATCTTCTTAATGGGTTTTTTAATATGGTTTGCTAGAACCTTATGAAGGATTTTGGCATTGATGTTCATCAAGAATATTGGTCTGTAGATTTCTTATTTTGATGCGTCTTTGTTAGGTTTTGGTATTAGTTACAGTTGTCTCATAAAGAGTGTTTGGGAGAGTTCCCTCCTTTTAAATTTCTTGGAATACCTTAATAAGGAACAGTACTAGCTCCTCTTCATAGGTGTGGCAAAACTCAAAAGGAAATATATCAGGTCCTGGGGCTTTTCTTCTTTGGAAGTCTTTTATTTGCTATGTCGATTTTGGTGCCCATTATTGGGCTATTTAGAATTTCAGATTTATCCTTTGTCAATTTAGTGATGTTGTATGTGTCTAGAAATTTCACATCTTCCAGATTATCTAATTTAGAGGAGTATAATTTTTTTTCAAAATATGTTCTAGTAATCCATTGAAATTCTGTAGGGTCAGTGGTGATTGCTTCCTTTTCATTGATGATTTTGTTGATTTGCTTCATTTCCCTCCTTTTTAGTGAGACTGGCTAGGGGTCTATCAATTTTATTTACTTTTTCAAAGTAACAGCTCTTTGTTTCATCAATTCCTTTCATTTTTTTGTTGTTGTTTTCAATTTCATTTATTTCAGCTCTAATCTTTTTTTTAATTGAGAAATTTATTTGTTGAACAATCACACAAATTTTAACAAAATAATATATAACATATATAGATTCTGAAAATTGGATTTACCCCTGAGAGTGCCCCCCCAATTACCCACCCTTATCCCTCCCTTCCCCTTCCCACAACATCTCTAAAAAAAAGTATTAGGTTGTGCAACATTACATGATATCTGGATTTAACACCTGATATTAGACCATTTCTCTTAATGGCCAGGGTCTAGTTCCAGCCTCCACATATGAGTGAAGACATTCACCCTTGGTTTTTTGGGTTAAGCTGATTTCACTCAGCATAATTTCTTCCATAGTCATCCATTTACCTTCAAAGGCTGCAATATCATTGTTTCTCATTGCTGTGTAAAATTCCATGGTGTATATGTACCACAGCTTTTGGATCCATCATCCAGTGAGGGACATCTGGGTTGTTTCCAAGATTTAGCTATTGTAAATTGAGCTGCTATGGACATAGATATTGCTGTGTCACTATAATGTGCTGATTCTAAATACCCTGGAAAGAGCCCCAGGAGTGGAATAGTCGGATCATATGGTGGTCTCATCCCTAATTTTTTGAGGATTCTCCACACTGCTTTCCAAAGGGGTTGTACCAGTCTGCAGCTCCACCAACAGTGTGTTAGTGTGCCTGTCTCTCCACAGCCCCTCCAGCATCTATTATTGTTTATTTTCTTCATTTTTGCCATTCTGACTGGCATGAGGTGATATCTTAATGTAGTTTTCATTTGCATTTCTCTGATTACTAGTGATTTAGAGCACTTTCTCATGTATTCATTGGCTTGATCAATGTCTTCCGTTGAGAAGTTTCTATTTAGCTCTTTGGCCCATTTATTGATTGGGTTGTTTGTGTTTTTGTAGTTGAGGTTTTTGAGGATTTTGTAGATTCTCTAATCTTGATTATTTCCTGTCTTCTACTGGCTTTGGAATTAGATTATTTTTCCTTTTGTAGAGATTTGAGATGAAATATAAGCTTATTTATTTGGAATCTCTCCTCATTTTTTTAAAAGAGAGAGGGACAGTGTGTGTGTGTGAGAGAGAGAGAGAAAGAAAGAAAGAATAAATTTTCATTTTCTTTTTCCCGTGGCCTTCATTGTTCCAACACTTCGTTTTGTATGTAGTGCTGGTGTTTGAACTCATGTACTCGTGCATACCTGGCAAGCACCATAACCACTTTGCCACTACTCCAGCCCCATCCTCATTTTTAATGTAGGAACTCAGTGTTATAAATTTCCCCTTAGGAGTGCTTTCATACTGTCCCAGAGGTTTTGATATGTTGTGTCTTCATTTTCATTCTCTTCCAAGAATTCCTTTGTTTCTGATCTCATATCTTCTTGGATCCATTCTTCATTCAATAGGAGATTGTTCAATCTCCATGTATATGTGTGTTTTCTGTTATAATTTTTGCTGTTAATTGTAGATTTCTTATTTTGATATGTCAGGGTAATTGTATCATGTTCTGATAGGATGGATGGGATAATTTCTACTTTTTTATATTTGCTGAGATTTCCTTTGTGAACTAGAATATGATCTATTTTGGAGAAGGATCTATGTACTGATGAGAAGAAGGTATATTCAGCTTTTTTTAGGTAGAATATTCTATACATGTCTTTTAAGTCCATTTGATTTATTGAGTTGTTTAGTTTGGAGATATCTTTATTGTTTGTTTGCTTTGAAGATCTGTCTATCGGTGACAGAGGATTGTTACAGTCTCCCAGTATTATTGTGTTGAGGTCCACAAGTGGTTTTATGACATGGAGTAATTTATCCACGTAGTTGGGAGCATTGTTGTTTGGAGAATATATATTTACTATGGTTATATCTTCCTGTTATAATTTTGTCTTTCTAATATGTAGTGATTTTCTTTATCTCTTCTGATTAATTTATGTTTGAAATCTACTTTGTCAGATATAAATATTACAACACCAGCTTGCTTGTTGGGCCATATGCATGGTAGATTTTTTCCATTCTTTCACCCTCAATCTGTGCATGTTATTTGCTGTAAGGTGGGTCTCTTTTAAGCAGCATATTGTTGGATTTTATTTTTTGGTCCAATCTGCTAATCTGTGTCTTTTGAGTGGTACATTGAGACCATTCACATTCAGTGTTAGAATAGTAGTTTGGCTGTGGTTCATAGTCATTGTGTTTTATTAGAAGGTTCTGTGCTGTCTTGATAACTATTGGTAGCATGTACCTTTATTGAATTTCTTCTGTTTGTGAGTTTCATGTAGTATTTGTTTGTTCTTATATCTGGACTTTTTCTTTAAGGATTCTTTAAAAAATAAAAGAAAGCAGGTAGTTTGTGAGGGGGAGAGAGAGAGGGAGGGGCAATCTTTAGTTTTTCATATGACTTTCATTCCTAGGATACTTAGTTTTGTATGTGGTGCTGGGTTTTGAACTTGCATACTCGCACATGACAGGCAAGCGCCATAACCATTGAGCCACTGCTCCAGCCCCTTTGAGGATTCTTTTTAAAGCTGGTTTTGTATTCACAAATGCTGCAAGTTTGCTGTTATCATGCAAAGTTCTTATTTCCCACTCAAATTTGAAGCTCAGTTTTGCTAGATAGTGTTCTTGGATTTGTGTTGTGCTCATTCAGATGTTGAAAGGTCTCCTTCCATGATCTTCTTGTTCCTTGCCCACTCCTTTGCTGTTTGGGAGCAATGGTAGTAATAGCTGGCAGTTGCTGTGTCCCAGCTGGGATGGATGTAATACCTCTTTCCACTTGCTGCACCCAAATATCTGATCCTCCAACAATCTGCTCTAACTAGCACTGTGTTCCAGTGATGATTTCCCCCAAAATGTACCCCCAAAATGTACCTTGCAGCAATGGAGGTGTTCTGGAGTTTTTAATCCAGTCATGGAGCCAAACAAGAAGCAGCTTTCCTACAGCTTGCCATCTTGGAATCAAATTCGAGTCAATCTACTCATTGATTCTTGACTTTAATTCTTTTGCTTTGGGAGTCTTACTGAGAAAATCTTTACCTACTCCCAATTGCTGAAGTGGTGGTCCTAATTTTTCTGCTAAGCAGTTGTATGGTAGCTTCTTCCTTGATCCATTTTGATTTGCTTTTAGTGCAGGGTGAAAGATAAAGATCTAATTTTAATTTCTGCAAATTGCTGTCCACTTTATCCAGCATCATTAGTTAAATAGGTTGTCTTTCCTCTATGTTATATTTTGACCTACTTTGTCAAAGATCCGAAGTTTAAAGACTTGTGGGTTTGTCTCAGAGTCTTCTGTTCTATTCCATTGGTCATCACTTCTGTTTTGATACCAGTACCATGTTGTATTTGTTACTACAGCTCTATAGTATACCTTTAGATCTGTTATTGCAGGACCAAGTTGTTTCGCTTTTCTTGTTCAGTAATATTTTGGATATTCTGGTTTCTTTTGTTCCAAATGAATTTAAGATTTGCTTTTTCTTTATCTGTAGATAATTGCATTGTTATATTGATGGGGATTGCTTTGAATGTGCATAGTGCCTTTGGCAGAAAGGCCATTTTAATGATATTAGTTCTGTCTAACAAAGAATATAGAACATCTTTCCATCTTCTCAGGTCTTCTTCAGTTTCTGTCTTCAATGCTCAATTATTTTCATTGTGGAGTTCTTTCACTTCCCTTGTTAGATTAATTCTGAAGCATTTTATTCTTTTTGAGGATATTGTGAATGGTACCAATTTCATGATTTCTTCTTCTGCCCTATTATTTTTAGCACATAGGCAAGATATTGATTTATGAGTCTTGATCTTGAAGTCAGGCAATTTGCTAAACCTGATTATAAGATCAAATAGTTTTCTGGTGGAGTTTTTTGATCTTCCAGATATTGGATCCCTTTGATTTGCTTCTTTTGTCTGATGGCCCTAGCTAGGGTTTTGAGGACTCTATTGAATGGTAGTGGTGAGAATGGACAGCCTTGTCTTATTCTTGAGTTTAGTGGAAATGCTTTTAGCTTTTCTTCATTTATAGTATTATACTAATTAAGGGTTTGACATACATGGCCTTTACCAAGTTGATAAGTTTCCTTTGATCCCTATTTTCTCTTGAGTTTTGAGAATAAATTGTTGGTGGATTTTATCAAAGGCCTTTTCTGCATCAGTTAAGATGATCATATGGTTGTTGTCCTCAATTAGATTTAAGTGATGAATCACATTTATTGATTTGTGTATGTTGACATATCCTTGCATAGTGGGAATGAAGCCCACTTGATTGGGATGAATTATCTTCTTGATGTGTTTTTGAATGCAGTTTGCTAAATCTTTATTAAGGATTTTTGCATTGATGTTTATCAGGGACATTGGTCTATAATTTTCTTGTTTTGGTGTGTCTTTGTTGGGTTTTGATATCAGAGTTATGGTTGCCTCAAAAAAAGTGGTTGGGAGAGTTCCCTTCATTTCAATTTCTTGGAATAGCTTAGTAAGGAGAGGTTTTATCTCCTCATCATAGGTGTGATAAAACTCTTTGTGGAATCTATCTGGTCCTGGGGTTTCCCTTTTTGGATAGCTTTTAACTGCTATATGGATTTTGGTGCCTATTATTGAGCTGTTTAGGATTGCAGTATCTTTCTGCATGGATTTGGAAGTGTTTTATGCAGCTGGAAATTTATCCATGTGTTCCAGTTTTAATTTAGAGGAGTATAGCTTATCAAAATATGTTCTGATAAACCATTTTAATTCTGTCAGTTCAGTGGTGATCACTCCCTTTTTGTTGCTGATTTTGTTGATTGGCTTTGATTCCTCCTTCGTTTAGTGAGATTAGCTAGGAGGTCTTTCAATTTTATTTCTTTTTTTTCAAAGAACCAAGTCTTTGTTTCATTGATTCTTCTTACTGTTTTTTGTTCTCAATTTGATTGATTCAGTTCTGATCTTGTGTATTTTCTTTCTTCTGATGGCTTTGATTTTAGATTTTTCTTCCTTTTTAGGGATTTTTGGTGGAGCGTTAGCTTAATTATTCAAGATCTGTCTTGATTTTTAATGTAGTCACTCACTGCTATAAATTTTCCCCTTAAGCATGTTTAATACTGTCCCAAAGATTTTGATAAATTGTGTTTTCATTCTTATTCTCTTCCAAGAATTTCTTGATTTCTGTTCTCATGTTTTCTTGGATTCATTCTTCATTTAATAGGATATTATTCAATCTCCATGTAGACGTGTTTTCTGTAATGATTTTTGCTACTTGCTAGGGTTGTGGAATTATGGTCTAATAGGATACATGGAATAATTTCTACTATTTTATATTTGCTGAAGTTTTGAAATTTCCTTTGTGAACTAGAACATGATCTATTTTGGAGAAGGGTCCAGGTACTGCTGAAAATAAGGTATTCTCAGCCAATTTTCAGTGGGCTACTCTTTAAATGTCTGTTAAGTATATTTGATTTATGGAGTTGTTTAGACTGATGATCTCTTTCCTTTTTTTTTTTTTTTTTTTTTTTTTTTTTTTTTTTTTTTTTTTTTTTTTTTTTTTTTTTTTTTTTTTTTTTTTTTTTTTTTTTTTTTTTTTTTTTTTTTTTTTTTTTTTTTTTGCTTTAACTATGTGTCTATTAGTGATAGAGGAGTATTATAATCTCCCGGTATTATTGTATTGTGATCCACAAGTGGTTTTATGTCATAGAGTAATCTTTCCATGTAGTTAGGGGCATTGTTGTGTGGAGAACATATATGTTTACTATAGTTATATATTCCTTATATATTGTTCCCTTTAAGAGGATGTAGTGACCTTCTTAATCTCTTCTGATTAATGTATGTTTGAAGTCTATTTTGTCTAATATAAATATTGCATCTCCTGCTTGCTTTCTTGGGCCATATACATGGTAGACTTTTTTCCATTCTTTCACCATTAATCTGTGAATGTCATGGCTGTAAGGTTGGTCTCCTGTAAGTAGAATATTGTTGGATTTTGGTTTTTATTCAATCTGCTAATCTGTATATTTTGATTGGTGCATTCAGACCATTCACACTACATGTTACGATAGTTATGTTTTTTTGGTTCATGGTCATCTTGTTTTATTAGTGAGTTCTGTGCCTTCTTGATGTTTGCTTGTTTTTTTATCTTGAATTTATCTTTTTTTTTTAAGAGAGAGGGACAGTGTGAGAGAGAGAGAGAGTCAATTTTATTTAGTTTTTCACATGTTTTTTGTTGCTCAGAGACTCTGTTGTGTATGTGATGCTGAGGTTCGAACTCACATACTGGTGCATGCCGAGCAAGTGTCAAAACCACTGAGCCACCTCTACAGCCCTTGAGTTTATCTTTGAGGATTCTTTGTCATACTGATTTTTCTATTCATGAATGCTACTTGTATGTTCTTATTTCCCCATCAAATTTGAAGCTGAGTTTTGCTAAGTATAGAATTCTTGACTACAGATTGTAGTTATTCAAACATTGAAAGATCTCCTTCCATGACCTTTTTGCTTCTAGAGTTTGAGTTTAAAGTCAGATGTGATCCTTATTTATTTGCCTCTGAATGTTATTTGGCATCTTTCACTTGTTGCTTTTAATGTTCTTTCCTTGATTTCTTTGTTACACATTTTGAATATGGTGCTATCAGTGTCCTTCTCATTTGATTTGGCCTATTTGGTATCCTAAAGGGTTGCTGGATGAGCATTTCTGACTCTATACTGATATGGGAAAATTTTTCTTTAACAACTTTATTGAGAATGTTCTTTATATATTTCATTTGTGTTTCAATTTCTTCCTGTATTTCAATTACTCTTGTATTGTTTCCTCTGATTTCATCCCAGACATTTTGAAAATTCTGCTTATTGTCTTTTGTTGTTTTTTTCCTTTTTTGTCATCTGTGCACTCAAACTAATTCAGTCTTTCTTCATTGTCAAAAGTTATTTCTTCCAGAGCACATGTTCTGAATTCAACAGAGGTTAAACTAATATTAAATTTTTCCATCATTGTTCTGAATTGATTGACTGAAGATTTTAAATCCACTACTTTTTTCAATATGTCTTTTTCTTTGTTAATAGAGTTTTTCATCTCTTGAGTTTTTCATCTCTTACTTAGTCACTTCATTAAATCTTCTTTTAGTTCATTGTTTCTTTTAGTAATCAGATCATTGATAATTAATTATAGGTTTTCATAGTGCTCCATGTCCATATTTTCCTTGGTTTGGTAGTTGTGGGTTTGAGGTGAACATTTTCTATTTTGATTCATCATTTTTGATAATCTTTTTCTGGAACTTTGAATAGAGTTTCCCCATGATGAAGGTAGATAGGTCTGGAGATCCTTCTTCCTTGCAGGTCAAACCCTACCCCTCTGATGACAACCTTCTTCAAGAAAACTGCTTCTGCCTGGATCCTCACTTTTCTGTGCTTTACGGATATAGGCTTTATGGTATCAGTCTGTAATCTGTTGGGGATGTGTAGCAGCCTGCTGTATTTTAGAAACACAGAAGTTGGGGTGCTTTGCTGGGTCCTGGGGTCTTGTGTCAGGCTAGAATAGGCCTCCTGCATGCCAAGATGGTTCTTGGGATCCTTGGCTTGTGAGTGTGGACACAATATATCTGATCCTGGCAAGAATGGACTACATCTGGGCAGCTATGGGCATGGTGGCCAGGTGTTTTAGGACTGGGGATGGAGGGGTTCTGAGTGCCCTGTGCACACCTGAAGGCCCAGGACCTGAGGCCTGGATACACATACAGAGGCTGTTTGGGTCAGCTCTGGTGGTATTCCTATGCTTGAATGCCCTGTCTGCACCTGAAGGCCCCAGACCTCATGCTGTAGATTCTATAGGGGATAATGTGATAGTTTATTTTGAAATTTCTGTTTTTCATTATCTTTTATTTCTGGTAGCACAATGCTAATTCTTTCAGCATACTGAATTTGAATTGAGCATTAAGCTAGTAGGAAAGAAGAGAATTTTTAAAATAGAAAATGCATAATTGTTGCAATTTTTTAAAAAGAGAAAATAATGAGAGAGTGAGAGAGCAAGAGACAATCAACTTTATTTTAATTTTTATTTGTTTTTTGCTTTTCTGATACTCAGTTGTGTATGTGGTGCCGGGTTCAAACCAGGGTCCTCACATATGCCCAGCAAGTGCTTTAACTGCTGAACCACTGCTTCAGTCCAATTATGCAATTTTTAATCTTGTAAAGGATGGCATAAAAAATTCTGAATTTATTTCATTCAAAATATTTCTAAAAAAGAATAAAGATGACTTTACAAAGAAGAAAGTTATTTTGTAGCAGTTGGCACAGGGAATCAAAATATGCCCCAGATGGTTTCTTTCTTCCCTGAAAAACAACATAGGTATATATTCACTTGTCTCTTGGAATTTACAGGTGTCCTGAGATTTAACTATTAGTTTTTCCTATGTGGCATGATAATTGGCCTATGTTTTCTCAAATCACAGGCTAAGTAAAGTAACACATAAGAAGAACAGATAATTGTCAGTCTTGGTCTTTAATCACTGGTTAGGTCCAACCATATTCACATTAATTAATATCATTAGCCCTGGTAACATCACTAATGATATGGGCAGAGTACTTTATGTCTTAGGCAGCACCACATGTTTTTGCCTACTAATCTTGTCAATTTCCTGGCCATACGCTAGTCTAACTTCTATGTGCATGGTAGAGCTATATGTTAGAGAAAGGCTAACATGACTTCCTGTTATTCTAGCCTTTCTTCAGTATCTTCATCTTTTTCTTTTAATTCCATTCCTCCACAGTAGGGCTGGAAAATTATCAAAAACTTTAGAAAAGCAAAACCTATCCAAATGATGAAGGTTACAGACTCAGTGACAGATCTTCCCTCCTGGAAATAAGTGGAATTAATTGTATAACTTCCCTTTGAATAAATTCTTTAGCCTTTATATAGCCTGTTTCCCATACATCTCTTTTCCTGATTGCTTGTCAGCAGGAATGAAAATACAATAAATATATACCACAGCTTTTGGATTCATTAATCCAGTAAAGGGCATATAGGTTGTTTCCATAATTTAGCTATTGTAAACTGAGCTACTATAAACAATGATGTATCTGTGTCTGTAATATTCTAATTTTTTTCTAGGAAAATACCCAGGAGTGGGATACCTGAGTCACATGGTGGTTCCATCCCTAATATTTTGAGGATTCTCCACACTGCTTTCCAGAGTGACTGTACCAATTTTCAGTCCCATTAACAGTGTGTTAGTGTTTCTTTCTCCCCAGAACCCCTCCAGCATCTGTTATTATTTGTATTCTTCATCTTTGCCATTGTGACTGGAGTGAGGTGAAATCTCAGTGCAGTTTTGATTTGCATTTCTCTGATGTCTAGTGATGTAGAACACTTTCTCATATATTTATTGGCTTTTTCAACTTCCTCTGTTGAGAAGTTTCTGCTTAGTTCCATAGCCCATTAATTGACTGGTGTGTTTTTGTTTTTAGTATTAAGGTTTTTTTTTTTTGTTGTTTTTTTTTTTGAGTTGTTTGTATATTCCAGATTAGTCCTCTGTCAGAGAAGTAGCAAGCCATGATTTTCTCCCATTCTGTGTATTCTCTCTTTACACTTTTGATTAATTCCTTAGTTGTGCAGAAGCTTTTCACTTTAATAGCATCTCACTCATTGATTCTTGGCTTTAATTCTTAAACTATGGGAGTATTTTTAAGAAAGAAGATGCCTATGCCAATATGATGGAGTGTTAGTCATATTTTTTCTTCTAATAATTGTATGGTTGCTGGTTTTAATCCTAGTTCTTTGATCCATTTTGATTTGATTTTTGTGCAGGGTGAGAGATAAGGAACTAATTTCAATTTTATGCATATGGGTTTCCAGTTTGTCCAGCACCATTTGTTTTTCCTCCAAATTAGATTTTTGACCACTGGAATATCAGATGGTTGAAGATTTGTGCGTTTGTCTCAGTGTCTTCTATTCTATTCCATTGGTCTTCCTGCCTACTATGATACCAACATAATGCTTTTTTTGTCACTACAGCTATATAGTGTAATTTCAGGTCAGGCAGATTTCTACTCAGCTATTAGAAAGAACGGTATCATGGTTTTTGCAGGTAAGTGAATGGAAATGGAAAAAATCAGGATTAGTGAAACAAGCCAAACAGAGACTTAAGAGTTGAATCTTTCTCTCATATGTGGAAGCTAGAGTAAAACTTAAAGAAGGATGAAAGTTTGTTAATTTTAATTAACAGACCCACCAAATTTGAAGTAACATATAAGCTGAGGGAACTATAGCTATGAAGGGCAGAAGGAGAGAAGAAGGAAGGAGGAGAGGGAGAGAAAAAGAGTTTATCAATAATATAGGGTATACTTGACTCCCATGAGAAGCCAAAATATACTAAGGCTGGCATATAAATCTAGAAATTTCAATAATGAAAATGAATGTATATGGTCATTTATATGTGTAAGATGTGGGATATACAGAGGAGACATGTGATCCTTAT
The DNA here is from genome assembly GCA_004027875.1 of Aplodontia rufa. Taxonomy (NCBI): domain Eukaryota; kingdom Metazoa; phylum Chordata; class Mammalia; order Rodentia; family Aplodontiidae; genus Aplodontia; species Aplodontia rufa. The sequence continues at coordinate 87,812 of PVKS010002676.1, read as the reverse complement.
GGTGTGTGAAGGACTGAAGATCCTGGACAAGGATTGGGTTTAAGTTACTTTGTCGTTACATATGCATGAAACTACTTTGTCGTTACATATGCTTGTGTGAATATGTAGCAACAAATCCCTTCAATATGTAAGACTATGTTGAACCAATAAAAAATATGAGAGGGGGGAAAAAGGCTTGTATGGAAGATATTTTTGAAATATTAAGTGAAAAACACTAGCTATAACTAGGTTCTGTGATGGTAACCACATACAAATCCCAATTCTGGACAAGAAAGAAATGCATTAATATTCTCAGAGCTCATGCTGTTAATAAGCTTTGGAGGGTGGTTTACTGTATGGTATATTGTGAAAATCTCTATTTTATTAAGTGATTAATTGCAATATCTTATAAAAAACCATTTACCTTTTCAAATATCACATTTAAAATAAATGCCTTATTATTACATAGAAAAGTCAAATCAAAATTGTTTTTAGAGAATTTGAAAATGATAAAAGTTAACTATAATACTCTTAGTTTTTTATTATAACTATGCCCTGGAAATTCTAAAGATCATCTATGAGAAAATACTTCTCTCTTAAGACAATCATTTGTTTTTCAAATGACACTGACCTAGATAGATATTTCTGAAATGAAGATTTTCAAATGGCAAATAAATAAATTGACAAATGTTCAACATATCTAATTATCAGGAAAATGCAAATCAAAATTACAGTGAGATATTACCTTGCCCTGGTAAGAGTGACTATTATGAAAAGACTAATAATAACAAGTTCTGGGGCTGGAGCAGTGGCTCAGTGATTAGAGTACTTGCCTGGCATGCACATGGACCCTGGCTTCAGACCCCAGCACCACGTACCCACATATGCAACTAAGTGTTGGAGAAACAAAGGCCAGATGAAAAAAAAAACATAAAATTGATTCTGTCTTTCCACTAACACATCTCCCCAACCCCTCTCTCTCTCTCTCTCCACCTCCTCCCCATCTCTCTAAAAAAAGGTTGAAGTTTTGGTGAGGTGTGGAGCAAAGCAAACATTTGAACACCATTGGTGGGAAGGTAAATTGCTATAGTGTTATGGAAAATAGTTTCCTCAAAACTTAAAAATAGAACTACCCTATGTTCCAGCAATCCTAGCAATCATGGGGTAGATACCCAAAAGAAGTAAAAGAAGTATATGCACTCCCTTGTTCACTTCAGCAATATTCAAAAAAGCCAAGAAATTGAAGAAAACGAAGTTTCCATTACCTGATGTATGGATAAAGAAAATGTGATTAAGTATACACAATGAAAAAATATTCAGTCACATAAAGAATGAAATCTTGTCATTTGAAACAAGTGGATGGAACAGGAGAATTTTATGTCAAGGGAGATTGGGCAGACAGAGTAAAACAGGTGCACATGTTCTCCTTCCTATATGGAGTAATAGAAGCTGAGAGTTGAATGGTGGTTATCAGAGGTGGGGGAGAAAAGGGGGCAAAGGAGTGTCAAAGGGTTGGTCAATGGGTCTTAAGATAAGTGCAAGAAGTTCTGGTGTGCTATTGCACAGTAAGAAGACTACAGATAACAACAATGTGTTACACATATCAAAAAACTACAAGAAAGATTTTGAACAGTTAGTTATTTTCAGGACAAAGAAAGTGAATTTACTTCAACTCTGTTATTTAATATTTACACTCAGAGATCTTATTTATATTTAATTTTTAAAAGAGTTAATCAAAACTTCAGGTTTTAACATTTAATGTTTTTGCTTGATATGTACAATTTTTAGTTTATATGGAAATTCTTTTACTAAATTGGGATATATAACTTTCAAAAGTGGAAGTTCTTCTTAAGTTGCTTTTTTTTTTAAACCAAGTAATTAAGTGAGGAGGATAAGCATTACCAATTATTCCATGGTTATTATAAGATAATTTTTTCACAGAAAGGGAGGACGGTTAAAAAATGATCCATTAAAATGTGAAATATGCTAGACAAGTCACAAATAAATAAAATCTATTTTCCTGCTTGGCATTCTATTAGATAGAAATAAAGATTGACATGGAGACTTTAATAGAGATAATTTTTGAATCAGATATTAATGATTTATCTCTCTCTACCTGCAAGCTATTTATGTGTTTCTTTTTAAAATATGAAATAGCAAACTCACATAATTTTTGCCTAAACTGTGGTCCTTAAAGACATATTGAAGACTAAGACTATGGCAGGCTGATGGGCTTGGCTTATGTGGTTCTGTGTGTCTGAAGGAACCTGTGGCCTTCTGGGAAAGAATTGATTAAAAGGAAAGAATTGGAGTGTGTAAATTGGAATGAGGGTGGATTGGCAACGGAGAGTAATTGGATGCACCATTTTCAGTGCTTCATTTCAGATTATTTGCTCACTTAATTCAATAAACACACCACTGTGTGCTGTTGCAAGGGCATCAGAGTAATGATGTGTAGACTAACCAAAGTACTTGTGGGATAAACTAAAGTGCTTATCTATAATTTTATAGGTTGTTAAAAACAGAACAATTAACATCTAGGATACCTGCTTGGTAGAGTTGTCTGTAGCACCATAATGCCAATGGGAAGCACAGTAGGCCAGTGGTCTTAACATAGCTTCTTCAAGACTCTGGTGTGAAAACCCTATGCCCTTGACTTGGGTTTTTTCCTCCAGGAACAAAATCCTCAACCTGTATACCTATAGCAGCTGGATCAGACGGATTTGCTAAGATTCCTAGAGACCCTCCATTTCATCTCATCGAGCCAGGGTGGGAAGAGAGAAAGTGAAAGCCAGATCTTGTGGTCTCGACTACTTGTTCCCTGAACTCAGGTAAGACTCAGTTAAGTGTGAAGTTAGAAATGATGAGAATACCTACATGAATATGGGGTGAAAAATAAATAATAATATTTGATTCTTTTGTTTCCTTTATAGTGTAATTTTAGTATACTTACAGTGACAGGAAAAAAAAACTCAACCAGTTTTGTTTCTTTTGGTTGTTTTAATCCTAGAGTAATTTCCCCTCCTGTAATAAGTAGTGTTACATGTAGCAAAAAGTAACCACTCTTAGCTACTATATTTTTTTATTGGTGCATTATAGTTGTACATAATGATGGAATTTGTTGTCACATAGTCATAGATGCGCTCAATACAACAATATAATTTGATCAACATCCCCCCAACATTCCCTCACCTCCCTCCTCTAATCAAAGTGAGCTCACTAAAATACTCAGCATTCAAACCATGTTCTTTCTCAAAGAGAAATAACAACTGACAAGGATAGTATGCTACTGCAATTTTAAAAGGGGAATAAAAATAGTGCTTCATCCCTGGTTTTCTAGGACAGTTGGGTTGGAAATATTGCCAGAAGGTAAATGGATGGCTATGGAAGAAATTATGCTGAGTAAAATCAGCTTAATCCAGAGAACTAAGGGTCGATTTTCTCCACTCATCTGTGAAGGTTGGGACTAGACCCTGGCCAGTGAGAAAGTTGGTCTATTATCATGTGTTAAATCCAGAAAAGGTGTAATGTTATACAACATAATCCTTTTTTAGTGATATTGTGGGAAGGGGAAGGGAGGGATAAAGGTGGGTAATTGGGGGGGCACTCCTGGGGGGTAATTCTAATATCCAGAATCTATACACATTTTATATTATTTGTTAAAAACTTGTATGGTTGTTCAAAAATAAAATTAAAAAATAAATAATAAGATAAAAGAAAATAAAAAAGAAGAAATGGAAATAAATTGTGTAGAAGGTTAATGTAAGTGAGTTCCTGCAGGAGCAATACTCAATCTTCTTAATTTTAAGGATATCAGATTAACTTTTCAGGAAAAACAAAGCACATTTTGCTTTCTTTTTCCAAAAGTCATTATAAAGATATGCTTTACTTTCTTAGCACACATTCTAAAAATATGCTGTCATTATTAACATATTATTAGATACTAATATGATATTCTTCATAACCAGAATTGTTGATTGCTAAACTTATAATGTTGCTATCCTCAGATTAGATTCCTTGAATGTCATTTTAATATATGTATTAACATTGTATAGAGTGTAGACATGAAGCTTGCATCCAGGTTTCTTATCTGATACACGGGGTTTTTTTTTTTTTTTTTTAAAGAGAGAAAGTGAGAGAGAAAGAAAGAGAATCAATTTTTATTGAGATTTTCACATGGCTTTTGTTCCTCTGACACTTAGTCATGTACGTGAGTGCTGGAGTTTGAACCTGTGTACTTGAGCATGCCGGGCAAGCACCGTAACCACCGAGTCACCGCTCCAGCCATTATACACAGGTTTTGATAGCTTTATCCTTGTCTATTTCTAATGCATTTTTTCTTTGTCCTCTTTTTGGTACCCTCTGTCTTTTTGTTTAGGGAGCCTATAGTTATCAGAATAGACTAATTTACACTGGACTAATTTACACTGTAGAAAAGAAGACATCCAAGCCATCAGGGGCTCAACAGGTTTGTTCTTCCACATACCATACTTTTCACATGAGATACAGGAGGACTTGGGTCCTCAGGGTCACTCAGATTTCTGCTGAGTCAGAAGCTCCATACCTTATGGCCTCTGTCATTTAGGGGTGAAAAGACAAATTAGAAAAGTACCCACTAGTTTTTTAATGTCTTAGCCAGAAAATATCAAATCTACCCACTCATATTTCAATGGGCAGAATTAGCCACCTTTTCTCAATTCAATTGCCAGGAAGACTAAGAGAAGTAAGGGAAGAAATGGGAAATTTGATGAATACCATTCTCATTGTTAGTGATCTTCTTTATTCTTGCAGAAACTGAACTTCTTTATCTAAAAAACCAGCACAATGTTTTGGATACTGATCTCTCATTCCCCTCCATCCTTGGAGTTACCAGTGTTGTCGGCTTCTGTATTCTCTCTTGAGATTTTGAAATGCTTTCTTGATAATTACATATAGATATGAGCTTTTCCTATTGCCTGTTATAAAAAATGATTGTCCTCATTGAATGTCTCTGAACTATTTGAAATATGGAAAAATCTTGGAGAAAACATTAAAATAAGTTTTTAGAATGTGACCCTATTCTAAAATTTGGAAAACGTTTTGATTGCCTACTATTGCCTCTTGTCTTATACCTCAGAAGCTTTTGGAAAATTTTGAAATCCTATAGCAATAGACACTGGAGAAGCCAACAGAATAAGCAAAATTATGAGTCAATTTTTTTCATTTCTTACCCTTTCATGTAATTTGGTTGTTCACAATTGTTCCTGTCAAGGATGTTGTTTCTCTATTTATATGAATTTTTAACATGTGTTGAAGAGAAATACCGATGAAACAAAGAATGAAATAGGGAATTAGGAAGAGATTTGTTTGGTAATTTTGTTTACTTTTCAGGAGATTTGTTTCTGGAATTTCCTTAATACATCATATAGCAGAGACTCAGGATGAATATAAACCAGAGAGACTCTTTCTAAAGCTTGCATCATGAAGGATGGAAGAGTACGTTATGCACTGCAGATAAAACTAAAGAATAGGAGAAAAGAGGCTTGAGTTTCTGAATCTGAATTTATCAATGAAATAAGTCACACCTTCTGTCTTCAGGAAGTGATAGAACAGGGTAGAATGGCACAGAATGCTCTCCTGCGTGGAAAATCACAAGTTAGAAATATGACCCAGTGTTTTATTTTTTTAAGAGAGAGGTACAGAGAGAGAGAGAGAGAGAGAGAGACAGAGAGAATCAATTTTATTTATTTTTTTTTAAAGAGAGAAGGACAGTGTGAGAGAGAAGGAGAGGGAGAGAGAATCAATTTTTATTTAGTTTTTCAGGTTGCTTTCATTGCTCCAGAGCTTCATTGTGCACATAGTGCTGGGATTCAAACTAATGTACTCACAAACCCATGAATGCCAGGCAAGCGACAAAACCACCGAGGAAGCGCTCCAGTCCCTTACCCAGTGTTTTTTCATTCTTAACCATTTAATGCTTAACCATTAAAGTCATTCTTTCTTTTATGAGGCCAAACTCTTAGAATATACATGACTTCCTGCATGTATCATGTGGAAAAAATAATAGTTGCTGGCTTATGGTTTCCTCCTAGGAGGCTCTGAATGACTGAGGGCTAAATATTAACTAAAGAGTACTCTGCTTTTGGCCAAAAATATATTTTTATTTTCAGGAATTTATTTTAAATTCCTCTTTTGATCAAAATGGATTATAGGGACAGAACATACCCAGCATAAAATATGCTGTCGTCTTAATATGTATCTGTTTTTACTAACATGCTAATTACATATTGATTACACATATAAATTCCCTCTGATATTTCTTTATATGCACACAGCCAGCATCGATTATATTCACCCATCTTTCTAGCTCCTTAACTCCTTCAAGCACCGTTCCTCACCTCCCTCCCTAGGGATCTGTTTTCAGATTGATTTTTTTTTTTTAATTCCACATGTATAAGAATAGGCAATGCTATTTCTGTGTCTGGCTTCTTTTTCTTAGCATGATGCCCTCCAGTTCCATTCATTTTACTGCAAATGACAGAATTTCATTATTCTTTAATTAAAACACTGGGCATTGATGGAGGAAGGTGAGAGGGATGAGAAATAAGATGAACCTGACATTTGCCCAACTTGCTGCCTTGAAAAAATTTTCCAGGCCACCATGTAGAGCAAAATCTGAGGTGGAGTCCAGCACTTTTCCTAAATTGAGTTGTTAGAGCTTACAGTCTGGAGAGTCTAAGGCAGCTAAAGCTCAGAGGATGGAGAGGATATCACACCGTGATTTTGACTTGTATTTCTAATATGGTTAATGATGTTGAGCACCTTTTTATACATCTATTGGATATTTATTGTCTGTCGTCTTTGGAAAAATTTTATTAGGGTCCTTTGACCATTTTTTAATCAGGTTATATGTCTTTGTGGGTTTTGTCAGCGGATTATATGAACTTCTTGCATATTGGACATTAACCCTTTATATATCCTCCCATTCCATAGGTTGCCATTTCACTCTACTGATTGTCTCCTTTCCATGCTGAGGATTTTTAGTTTAGTATAATCCAACATATTCTAATTTTGTTTTTGCTGCTTGTTCTTTGAGTGTTATATCTAACATGGCTAGATGTAAAAGATATTTTTTCTAAAGAATGTGGAAAAATTCAAAAACTTGGTGAGAACGTAAATTAGTGCAACTATTATACAAAACAGTTTTGAAATGCCTTCAAAAGTTAAAAATAAAACCCACATATGATCAAACAATTCCATTTCTAGGTATATTTCCAAAAGAAATTAAATCTGGATCTGAAAGAGATGTCTCCATTTCGATTTTTGTTGCCCTATTATTCACAATAGTCAAAACATGGAACCAATCTACATATCTACATGTCTGTCAGTGTACACACACACACACACACACACACACACACACACACACATGCAATGAAATATTACTTAGTCCATAAAAAAGAAATTCTACCTTTGCAACAACATGATCATAGCTAGGACACATTTTCTAAGTGAAACAGTCCAGACATAGAAAGGCAAATTCTGTACAAATTCTTTTATAAGTGGAATCTATAAAATATTCCACTTTATAGAAGTGAAAGAAATATAGCAGTTACCAGGGGTAGAAGAATATTTAGGGAGAAAGAAATTGGAAGACATCAGTTAAGGGTGCAAATTTTTAGATTTTCGAAAAGAATAAGTTATGTAAGTCAAATTACAGAGTAGTGACTACAGTTGTTACTATATTGTACAATCACAGTTTGCTAAAATGTCAGCTCTTAAATGTCACTACCAGAGAAGAATGAAAGAAGGAAGGGAGATAGGAAGGAGGGAAAGATGTGAATGTGTGAGGTGATGGACATACTAATTAGCTTGATTGTGGTGAATATATATATATATATATATATACATATATTCCAAAGATCAAATATTTGCACCAGAAGTAGACACTATTTATCAATATAGGTCAATAAACTTTGGGGTAATAGAGTATTTCAAACAGGATTATACTGTAAAAAGGGACCAGAGTGTAAATAAAGCCTGCAAAAGGACACAAAGAACAAGGAATTTGACAAGCAATTCAGAAATACAGAAGAGAGCTAAAGTTACCCAAATTGTTTGTTCACATAGAAAAATATTATGAAAGTGTAGTTCTTTATACATATCATATCACTTTGAATAAGCTTTATATTATCAGTATTGAATAATTTTTTAAGAAAAAAATCTTATGGGAAATTTTTTAACAAAGCTAAATATTAAAATCCTGTTAACGAAAAAAAAAAGCAGAAATCATATTTCTTTCAAAAGTGTAAAACACAGCTCCAAGGAGCACATTTATTTTGCTGGAAGTGGGACTTAACTGAACAGACGCTCAGGTACTTTCATTTGAAGTGACAGATAAGTCCACATGTATTTATGGAAGTAGCACATGTAACAGATGAAAACTGGATGTTGTGCCCATTTTCAGTGCTGTGGGGTTGTGCTAACCCCACATCTGAGTAACATCTGAGACACCCCAGATGTTACTCTTTGGCAGACACTTGTTATTTTTTTGTTTGGAACTCAGAGGATTACCTTATGAACCTGGATATGTACCAAAATTACTCTCCAAGCATCTGGCCTAATTTAGTGAAGCAGATCATGTAAATGGACTTCCTTACTAACCAGGTTATATGTAAGATGACAGTTCACATAGCTTGGAAATCCTTCATGAATAATATTGACTTCTCCACTCAGGGTGATGTCCTTCACTGTTTAATGAATAATGGCTGTTGGTTGAACAGAAGGTTCCATGTTCAACATAAAGACACATTTATCTAGTTATTTTTCTTTCTTTTTTTCTTTTCTTCTTTCCTGTATGGAGGATTGAACCCAGAAGTGCTTTGCCACTAAGCTACACCCCCAGCCCTTTTTATTTTTCATTTTGAGGCAAGGTCTCACTAAGTTTCCTAGGGTCTTGCTAGTTTGCTAAGACTGCTTTGAACTTATGATCCTCCTGCCTCAGCCTCCTGAGCTGCTTGGATTACAGACATGTGCTACCATACCCAGCTACAAATTTCTCAGTACAAAAATGTGTTATATGCATTCCTGTGGACTCTGCTTGCTTTCATTTTGTATGACGTTGCAATAGATGCTGAAAAACAGGTTGATGCTTATCCAAAGACATTACTCTTATTTAATTTTGTTTTTAATTGTTCATGATGTTGCATTTATTTTCATAACTTTAATGTATATTTTTGGATATTATAAAAATTTAATTTATTTACTCAAGATCAAATTATTCTTTTGTTGACAGTAAACCAGTTTGAATCTACAAGTACATTAATGTTCCTCCATTCTCCCATTTGGACATTGTATGTCCAAAGCTGGTTTCATCTAGCCAAAATACATCAAATGCAGAAACTTTCTTTTCTGCCACCACTAATATCCTAAGTAGATGAGGTCTCAGTCTTCACAGTCCCCTGGCTATTGGATGTATTATTTTTTCACATGGGTTGAAGGGATGCAGTAATTTCTCCAATCAGTAGTCAAGTGAAAGAGCAAGAAGTTGTGGTTATCTGTTTTAGTAAAGAAATAACAACTAGCATAACATCTTCTATTGGAAGCACCACTTAATTAAAATCTTACTGGTCCATTTTAATCTATCATGATCAATCTATTTTTGCAGAGGTCATGAAAGCAAGATGAACACAATATGTTGGGAAGCACTATTAAAGTTCAAGATTGTAAATGTGACTCTAATTTCTGCAGCGCCATTATATCTGTAGTGTACCTTCTCTTACCTAGGAAGAAGAAGTTTCCTAATACCTCTTTTTCTACAGGTCAGGGCACCAAGATGACAGTTCTGTTAACTTCAAAGTATATTCATACCAATTCTCTACTCAAAATATATGTAAGTAACCACAGGTTAGAGATACAGATTCATTGTACTCCCTATGTGACAGATTTAAGAAACAAAATGTTTATCAACTGTGCTTCATGATTTGCCAGTCTAACATAAGACTGTGTTGGTTTGACCTTCAAAAGACCTGTGTATGCCTTTTTTTCCTAGTATATAAATTAATTTTGATAAATCAGGTACATTTGCAAAAGGGTTGGGAGAATATTTATTTGTGGTCTATCACAGGGATCCCTTTTAAGAGACTCAATCTCTCTTTCAGTTGAAGACCCTTCTCAGAAGTAGCCCAGATTTGAAAACTAGATGGACCTCTAATTTACTTGTTCATGTTTTCCTGGCTCTATTATTCATTGTTGGCTATCCTACTATTTTGTGTCATGTTCATTAATGGATTTCTACTTTCCATTTCAACCTTGCTAATTAAAATGGCAACTATATACACCTAACAATGTAATTATACCTCTGACATGCAAATAATATAAGTACCTTTTTTTTTTCCCAAAATTCTGTAGCTCACATTGAGGCAGTAATATAAGTTTCCAGGCTTCATCTCATTCCATCAGTCCTGGATAATAGGGTCCACCACCACAAAACTTCTCAAATAGGCTGTCACATTAGTTCATTTCTTGTTGATTTTATAAAAGGAGTGTACTCTGAGAACACCTGTTGAATACAGTTAACTGGTGTACTCTTCTGTCACAAATTAAAAACAACATAAACAATTATTTTAACATTCACATCACACTGAGCCTGTTGACCCCTTTACAATAAACTAGGGATTATAATTAGAGATTATACCTACTACACACAAGGTAGTAGCTGTGTACCATTTATCACCAGGTGTTGAGTGGTACATTTCTAGAACTTCACAAGTGTCTGTTTTATAAAACAATTTCTAACACCAACTCACTTTAGATTTTTTTCCCTGAAATCATAACCTGGGGTAAACCTGTATGTGCAGTTGAAATTATTTGTGAGGTGACTCCAGAAAGTTGGAAGGACAGAGAAGAAAAAAGTTCAAGTTAAAACTTAATAGTGCATTACTGAGGTACTGCCACAAGCAGCGGGGTCCTAATCCACCACACTTCAGATGGGTATTGAGAATGCCTCCCAGAGGTGTCTTCCTGCAGGTGGGGAGTTAAAATATTCATCCAATGCTCCCATTGCCATTTGGTTGAGCTTTGCCTGGAGGAAGTGTTATTTTTTTCTGCCTTCTGATCTGTACTTTCATGTTGTTTGAAGCATCAGGGAAAGTCTGGGGAAGAAAAGGAAGATATGTACATGGTCCACACTTTGCAAGCAAATTCTCTGTGGAAAGTGAGTTGAGCTTAAAAGAAATTATTCATTTGACATGACTCTAAAATAGTAAGTGAGCTAATTTAAGTGAAGTTGGGCTTTTGCACAAGACAAAGAAAGTAAGTTTTCATACAAGGTCTCAGAATATTGGAGACTCAAGGGCTTCCTAAATAATATTGCATATGATTAATTTCACCCAACCAAGACAGACCTGGAGAAACTTCAGCAAAAGGGTTGCTACTGAGAATTAGATATATTTAATTGAGATACAAGACTAACATGATGAGGACAAGAGTGAAAAATATAGTAAATTCTAAATATCCTGAAAAAACAAACAAAAAAAAAAACAGAATAGTGTAACTCAGCAGTAAATGGGAGCTAAAGAAAGTTATTTAAAAATTACAACCCAAATTGTAGCAGCCAAAGTAAGTAGAACAGGAACTGGAATCATTATTAAAGACAGAACTATAAAAGTTAACAACTAGAAAAAAAACTAGGACCCCTTGCAAAATAGAATTTAAAAGTGAAATAATATAGAATTTGAAGCACACATTCAGCCTTCTCCATTAATCTAAGTGGAGCTCACTCAAATATTAAAGATTAACAGAGTGGGAAAAAATAAAAAGCTGAATTCCATTCTGTATTCAACAGACATAAAAGAAAAGTTGTTCAGAATGACAAGGAATGAATATATACATTTTCTGGTTTATTTTATAATGGATATAAGAAAAATAAATATCTTGGCTTATTTCACTGAAGGAACCTCAAAATCTAAAATAAAGACACTGTAATCTAGTCACAGTAATAACTAGCATGGTCTTTTTCCTAAATACAATTCTCCATGAAAAAGAATCAGGGATCCTTGGAGATGTGGTTGATACCAGGCCTTAGACAGGGCAAGAACAAATGAGCCTCCAATATCGTGAGAGAAATGAAGCTCATGCTCAAGAACTGGCAATGGCATGTCAGAAGTTGAAAGGAACTAACATGAAGGACTCTGACCTGCCAAATTTGTACAATCAGAGCCTCAAAAAGAATAAGTAATGAAACGGACTTACAGCACTTGAGAAAATAATTCATGAATCCATAGCAATACTCAAAGTAAAAACATATGAAGGTATAGGGAAGAGGGAATGAATTGAATTAATTAAAGCATTACCATTAGGAAATCTACCAAACGAATACAACAATTGATATTGGTAAGAGTAATAATCAATTCTTAAAACGTTTGATAAAATATTTTCAGGTCAATTACATTGATATAGTTTCAAATATAATTCATAGGTTACTTATTATTTATAAAACCAAAAATGTTTTGTATTTTTTGGCGCATACTACCTAAATCAAGTGATCCAATTTAGCATCATCAATATAGGAAAAACTGAAATTGAGTAGAAGTACACATCACAAGACATCATCTTTATGACATTCTTGCCAAAAAAATTAACCTGAAGCTAATTAGAAATTGATCAAAGAGTAATGCAACTGGACTAGGTACTTTAGAAATGTCAATGACATCATTTTGTTAAAGATCATTAAAAATAGTAGTGGGACCCTTCCAAATCAAAAGTTTAAATTGAGACATAGAAACTATATATCATGCACAAATACTAATCGCATCCTGGATGCAAAAAGGGAAAAAATGAAATGAAGAATGCATTTGGGAGAATCTGAAAAATTTGATATACAGTTCCTATTAGTTATTATATCAAAGCTAAATATTTTATGATTTGATTATATAGAATATGTATTATAATCAAGTAGAATGGTTTCCATGTTCTTAGGAAACACATGTTGAGGCATCAAGAGATGAAGTACTATGGTATTTATGACATAATTTAATCGAATTTAAAAAGTGCAATTAAATGTATAATATATGTGTGTATACCATGTGTGTGCCTGGGTGTATGAAGAGTGAGAAAGAGAAGGGAGAATCCATAATATGTTAACAATAACTGAATCTGAGTAGAATTTACAGTTATTCTTTTAAATTTTTTGTACATTGGAAATTTTTTAAAAACATTAGGAAAAATTCAATGTTAAGAAATGCATCAATGAGTAATTTGATTTATTATCTTACCTTGTAAAGATGACAAATATAGCATTGTTGTCCTTAAGAGCTTTCAGCATAGTCATTTTATGGGTTTGAATCTAATTTTTTTGAGATAAAGTTTGTAAGCAATCAGTCATAAAGTATTAACCATTTATCAAATATGATTTTATTTGAAGGACTATGACCTACATTAGAAATCATTTTCATTGGTAATATTGAGAGTAAGGCAAAATAAATGTCATCTTTAATTATTTCATATTATTCCTCAAACATTTTATAATATTGCTCATTTGTTTGGTGATTAAAGTATGACTTTCTTATGTGGCTTATACAACATATTGAGCTTTTAACATTTTGGGGGTTTTACGAATTTATTAAATATAGTATGAACCTAATATTAGATGTATCCTCTGAGATCAGTTTTTGCCATTTATAACTGTAATGATTCCCTCTCAAACTCTCATTTTTTTCATCTGTAAAATGAAGAAATTACTACCCATCTCACATCTGATGAAGGACTTATTGGCTTAGTCCTGAGGTGGTGCAGGTCATCCAAGGACAAGAGGCAGGGAGTTGTGTGTGGTTTCTGTTCTGGTAGCTCCTCCTTCTTATAAAGTCACTAGTATTCACAAGGTGACTCTGCCCTTATATTAATATTAGACTTTATCTAATCCTAATCAACTCTCAAAGGCCCTACCTTCAAATGCTCCTCAGATAAAGTGTCCATCTTAATGTTTTACTATGGGAACTAATTTCTGACATGAGTTTTAGGAAAACAAACCATATTCATACCATAGCATCTTCAAATCTTCATTCCTTCAAGATGTCCAGATTTTGTAATTCTCATCTATTCTAACATATGTCTATTTCTAAATAAATACCTGAAACCCCATGTACAAAATAATTTAATTTGAAGGACATTTATAAGTCATCCATCTATTCCCTTACTGTCTTTTCTAGTTATTCATCATTCAAGGCAAAGATTACAACAAAACATTTGATCAAATATTGGGCTTTAGAAAGAAGGTTATTGAAATCATTGAAATATAGTTAATTAAGGCAAAATATACCCATAGAATTTGAAGTACTCTGTTCCTTGATAAAAAGCCAAGTAGTTCACATATGGATGTGTTCTTCGATCATCTTCCTTGACTTCTAACAATTTGGCTGAGAACAATTACAATCCTGGCTAGGTACCATGAGAATCCCAGTGGAGCTGAAATGTTTCTCCTTATCAGCTACTTTCTCCTGGTGTAGGCCCTGAACCTATTACCTCCATGCAAATTATCTTTTGTCACTCTAGCCTTTTATTCTGGATAATTGATTCAAGGCTATTGTCTCAATCTGCATTCTTCCTTACTTTTCAAATAATAAAAGCTTGAATTTACATAGGTTAACCAATCATTTATATACACATATGAACACATAATTATGTTTGTGTATGTGTATTAGGAAACACATTTCCTAATACTAAAAAACAACAGAAACAAAATCCACCACCACCACCACCACCAACCCCCTTGCCTAATTTCATAGTTTGTAAAATCATTGGTGGAGGATAAACTAAGGATTTAAGGGTAGGCTCTGGGTCTACTTCTCTATGGTATAAGATCACATTTCTCTTTGAAATAAATCATGTTGCATATATTACACATAAAATTTTTGGCCTGTGGGAATTATAGATTTTGGAATAACTATAATTTGAGTAGAAATTATAATCATAGAATTTGATGTAATGGTTGAATTTAGAGGTTATTTGGTCTATGCTTTTCCATTAAGTCAAGAACTTTCTACCTGACAGGAGATAATTCAAACATTTATCAACAACCTCCAAGAAATAGAACCCCTGCTCAGGGCACGCAAACATCACAAATGAGATCATGCATTTGAAGTAACTTCTTTATCATAGAAAAGTACTATTTTAGCTTCAATTACTTTTATTTTTCATAATCTTCTATGACTGTATGTTTTAATTATATATGGCTAATTTATATATGACAGTAAAAGAATCTCAAATTATGTAATTATTTATACTAGTCAGGGTTTTCTGGAGAAACAGAACCAATAGAATGTATACACGTTATAAAGAAGAATTAATTAGATTAGCTTACATGATCAGAGGTTCGATAGTCCCACGATAGTCATCTGCCGGCTGGAAAGCGAGGAAGCCAGCAGCTGCTCAGCCTGAGAAGATGGAAACCTCAGAATAAGAGGGACCAGTGAAGCAACCCACTCAGAGGCTGAAAGCTTGGAAGCTCCCTGAGAGTCCCTTGTGCAATTCTACATTCAAAGACTGAAGAAGCTGGAGTCTGATGTCTGTGGTTAGTGGCAGCAGCAAAACCCGCATCCACTCAAGAATCAATACACAGGCAGCTTTGGCTTTTTCTGCTTTTTCAGCCATTGGGAACCCCAAAGTATTGGATGGTGCTGTTCACGTTCAGTGCAGATCTCTTGTCCTTCAGTTACCTGACCCACATGCCAATCGTCTCTGGGAAAACCATCACAAATACACCCAGAAGAGTGTTTTAATGTTTTAATAACTTTCCAGGTGTCTCTCTATGTAGTCAAGTTGGCAGCTAAGATTAACCACATACTGTCTATCTTCATCATCTGTTTATCACCTAATCTACCATCCATTTTCTAGTTATGTATTCAAATTAAGAGAGAAGAAACTCCAAATATATAGATTTTCTAAACCAAGAACACTAGAAAAAGATTAAGGGATGAAGACATTTTAATCATATTTAAATGAGAAAGCATGATATTCTAGTTTTGCCTCACAGGCAAAGTCGACATACATAAACAGCTATTTCACACCTGTAAATGTGATTACTAACTATGCACCTTCAGACTTATAATTCTTTGAAGAATTCTTAATATGGGCTTCTAAGGAATCTGAGCTAGGGCTGGGGATGTAGTTCAATGTCAGACTGCTTACCTAGCAGGTGCTAGACCTGGGTTCAATATCTAGTACCACTAAAAAGATTAAAACATGACAAATATCCCAAGCTGTAAAAAGATGACATTTTGGTGTCTGCATTGAAAAATTTGGAAAACTCTTTCCTATGAATATCGAGTTATTTCCTTATTTGTTCAAAAAATAAATTACAGTTATGTATGTACTTTCTCCCAGATTCCAAAGACATACGCCTGTCTCTATTGTTCCCAAACACAATCTGTTCTAGTACTTTAGTTTATCATTGTTATGGCTGGCAATTCTTTTTGTTAATATTGTATTTTAATTGAAATAGTTTTTCACATCACAGACACAGCCTTTCTAATAGGCAAGTATCAGATTAAATATATGATAATAGTAGAATAAAATAAAGAATATTTGTTTTGTTAATGACTTCAAATTAAATCAGAGAATCTTATATAGCCTGTTATTCTGAAAGGCTAAAAATTCCAAATATTCATATAAAACATATTTACCCTTGATAATATGAGAACATAGAGATCATTAAATTAATGCCATATATATGAGGAAAATACCTATATCTAAAGAGCTCAACTGTTTTCATCTTAAAATATGGCATATAATTATACCCTTTCTTCAATATACATGCCTTTAAATTTCAAAGAGCTGCAAAATGAGATTAAAGGAAAGAGATTAAGAAGGAAATTGGTATGTTGCCAATACCCTGCTAGGAAAGGTAAATAAAAATATGGTGGACTTCAATGTAACATGTCTCATCTAAAGAGTGAAAAGGGGGATCTGATATATCTTATAAGCATTTTATTTCTTTATTCAAAGTTGTCAACATGGACACATTCTTAAAGAGTAAGACACTTCCCATCAATATTTAAAATATTAAATAAGGTGAAGATGTAATATAAATAATAAAGTTTACCTGTGTAACTTTTTTTTTTTTTTAAAGAGAGAGGGACAGTGAGAGAGATAGAGAAAGAGAGAAACAACTTTAGTTTTTCACATGCCCTTAGTTGCTCCAACACTTAGCTGTGTACATGGTGCTAGGGTTTGAACCCGGGTCCTTGTGCTTGCCAGGCAAGCACTGAAACCGCTATGCCACCGCTCCAGCCCCTCTGTGTAACTCTTGATTCCTACAAAACTTAGTTATTTTCCAATTGTGTCATTTGCTGAACTTATTTCATGATATAAATAGAAGCTGTTGATGTCCCTTACCCCAAGAAGTCTTAATCAAACTTTCTTATTCTATTTGTTCCATTTATCTTTTACTATTTTCAATTTGTTCTCACTATATGAACAAACATACTAGATCAAACAAACCTACTCATTTAAAAATGCTTATGCTATTGAAACCTGATTTGCAAAATAAGCAGTATTCATTTTTAGAAACTATAAATTCATTTTATTTATGCAGTTCAATCACAGCAAAATTACATAAACAATATTTTGAGTTTAAAATTATCTGTATTTGATCACTTTTACATTATAAAAATAAAATATTTGCAGTAAAAACAAGACATACAAACTAATTATAAAGGCTTAATCCTTTTCCTCCTTTATGTTTCTCTCTGCTCATACAATGGTACTTGTTATGGTTTGTAGATGAGGTGTCATTCTCCCAAAAGCTCCTGTGTGAATGCAAGAATGTTAATAGGTGAAACAATCAGCTTATGAGAGCTGTAACCTAATTAACCTATCCTGGTTTAAATGGACTGATTGGCAACTATAGGCAAGTGGGGTGTGGCTGGAGGAGGTGGGTCACAGAAGGTTTGCCCAGGAAGTGCGTGCTCTGGTTCCTGACTGCCATAAATGGAGCAGCAGTCCTCCCCCATGATCTTTCATCACAGTGTTCTGGCTCAACTTGGGCCCAGAGTGAAGGACTCAACCTATCTTGGGTTAAGCCTCTGGTACCATGAGCCAATATAAACTTTTCCTCTTCTAAGTTGCTCCTATCAGACATTTTAATCATAACAGCTGACAATGTTCAAACTACATATACTTAGGTGTTTATTTTTTTCTGAACTATAAGCTGAATCCTTTTTTTATCTTATTTTAAATGAATATTCCTACAAATTAATAGATGGAAAATAACACTATATTTGAATTTCTTATGGATATATGTATATACATATAAATGCTTATGTTGATGAATTTGATTTTATTTCTTATTTTTACTTCCATCAGTGACTCCTCTCTTTTCTTCTTCTTGATCTCCTTTCAAGACAGCTAATTTCAGTTAACAACTCAATACTGGTCAATACATTCATATACCTATACACAGAGATACAAACACAAAAGTCTTTTTTTGTTATAATTATGCAATACCTTACAAAAACCCCTATATGGGATTCAAGCAGGTGAAACAACTTGTTCTGGTTAGCTTCAAGGTCACTCTAACACATCGCAAGTATCACTTCTGGTAATGAAGATCCAAAACACGTGACACTATGTTCTCCTGACTCCTTTGTAAGTAGGGTTCTATGTGGCAGAGAAGCTGCACACAAGCCTGGCATTTGGCTGGCATGTTTGAAGACTGAAATAAAAATAGCTTAGAATTTGCAGCTCTGGCAGTGCCTTTCTGATTCCTTAGGCCCTTGCTTGATCATGTCTTCCTGACCTTCTCAGTTGAGCAGTGTGTTTTTGGGAATGATTCAGTGACATATTGGAGACAGCTTGCATCATCTGACAAGGGTTTATTTTGCTTATCCTTTCTCCACTTTGTCAAGTTGGTGGGATTAAAATTGGCCATCATTGGGGCTGGAGTGGAGGCTCAGCAGTTAGCACTTGCCCAGCATGCTCGAGTATACAACTTTGAACCCCAGCACCACGTACACAATATGAAGGCCACATGAAAAACTAAATAAAAATTGTTTAAAAAAATTGGCCATCATTACAGTATTTGCACTGCTACCTACATAGGACAAGTGATATGATGAAATTACTAGTCTCCAGATTTTAATTTCTTAAACTTAGTGTGGCTACAGAACAATGGAGACTTTATTACCCTGGTATAACTTATCACTTGTTTCAGAATTTTTGGAACTAAAATCAGAAGCAGAGTTTGGGTTTTCTATGTGTCAATTTTAATATTTAGCTTCTTTTGATTTCTTATGTAAAAATGGGAAATGAATAAAAAGCACTGGAGCTTATAGAACTGAAACCATGAGATTTGGAACAGCCCACCAAAAACCTTACATATCATTTTTATGGTTCTTTTTTTAGGTATGCATTATACAAACTTATACAATGATGTAATTATAAAGTATGCAGTTTAATCTTTAGAATCAGCCCCAGTTTTTTCTTTTCTCTTCCATTCCTCAAACCCCCTGTTCTTTTTAGATATACTTGACCATAAGATAAATATTGGCAATTTTTTATAAAAGCATACAGCATAGTTCACTATAAGTCAGTCCCCAGTGTTCCCTCCCCCATTTTCGTCCCTCTACTCCACTATTTTTGTTATTTATTAATTTTTTAATTTGTGATTTGATATGCATGTTGATGAAATTCACTATGTTATGTTCATATATGAACATAGGAAAGTTAAGTTTGATTCATTCTATGATTTTTCCCTAGCTTATTCCTCCTGCCTCCTGTTCCTTCTCCTTTGTCTATTCCTCTGCTTTTTTCCTTATTTTGGTTTAGCTTCCACATGTCTGAGAGAATGTTCAATCTTTGTTTTGTTGTTGTTTTCTTTTTTTGTGTGTGAGACTGTCTTATTTCACTTAGCATGATATCCTCCAGTTTCATCCATTTACTGGCAAATGACATAATATAATTCTTCCTTATGGCTGAATAGTACTCTATTGTGCATTTACGGCACATTTTCTTTCTCCATTCATCAGTTGAAGGGCACCTTAGCTAGTTCCCTTGGCTATTGTGAATTGTGCTGTAGTAAACATTTATGTGGCTGCATCAATGTGGCTGTAGAATGTTGATTTTAGATCCTTTGGCTATATACCAAAGAAAATATGAATGAATTTACTACATTATATAGTAAGGCTATTTGTGACTACATATGAAACTTCTAAATTATTTCCAAAGTACTATAAAATTTTGTCTTCTCAATTCTATATCTTTACTTATTCTTGACAATATATTTCTGTTCTTAACCATACTTATAAGTGTAAAGTAATATCTTGTAATGATTTTAATTTTCATTTTAATGCCTAACATTGTTGAATGTTTTTCAAATCTTTTTAGCTATCCATTTATTTTGTTTGATAAAATATCTTTTCAAATAATTTCTCCATTATTTTGATTATTTTGAATTTAATTTTCTCAATATTAAATTGTAATAGTTCTCACATATTTTAGACACCACCCTGTAATGGAATGAAGTTTATATCTTATCCCATAACTTGTAATTTGGCATTGCTAGAATATTGATATTTGATTGTATCTTGAGAATGGAGCCCTCCTGAATAAGAATAATGCCTACTTTAGTCTATTTTGTACTGCTATTACAGAATACCCAAAAATGTCTAATTTATAAAGAAGAGATATTTATTTCTTATAGTTAAGAAGACCTGGAAGACCAAGACTGAAGAACATACATCCGGCAAGGGCCTTCTGAGTGAACCCACAGCAAAATATAAAAAAGCAAGAATATATGCAGGCATGAGACAGGGGTGTGGGAGTGGTCACATTCTTTTTTATCAAGAATCCACTTCTATAATGATTAACCTATTTTATGATAACAGCATTAATTCATTTATGAGGGCAAGAGGGCCAAAACCTCCTTGAAAACTATTGCATTGTGTATTAAGTTCCTAAAACATAACTTCATAAGACATATTCAAAGAGTGGCAGTACCTTTATAAAAGAAACCCCAGAGAGATGCCTTGTGATTATACAATAATATTATTATGTTATGATATGTTATCATAATACAATATTTAATCATTATATTATGATAATAATCAAGAAGTGCTCTTACACTGAATCTGTCAGCACCTAGATCTTTGACCTCCCACCCTCTTGAACAGTGAGAAATGGATTTGTAAGATATTCAGTCAATGACATTTTGTCACAGCAGCTTGAATGAGCTAAGACTTCCTCATCAGGTGATTGTGCAATCATTGTTTTTCTCAGTGTATGGATTATCTACATTTTTCTTACCAGTGTTTTCAATGTTAATGAAGTCCAATTTATCATTTTTTTCTTTTATAATTTGTACCTTACTTAGTATTCTAAGAAATATTTACCTATTTTGCAATTCAAAATATTTTCTTCTAATTTTTAATAATTTTATTTTTTAATATTTTGTTCTTTCATCCATTAGAGATTTTTTTGTACATGGTACAAATTGAGTGTCAAGATCTGTTTGTGTACCTATAGATATTTAATATTCCTAGTACTATTTACTATGAAAATAATTGTTTCTGTATTAAACATCGTGAACAGCTTTCAAAATAACAGCTAATCACACATAATTCCTAATTTCAAGATATACTAAAGAGACATATTAACTAAAACAGCATGGTATTGGTCTAAAAAGAGACTTAGAGATAAGTGCAACAGAACAGGAAATCCCCAATACAAACCCACACATCTACTACAGTCAACAAATTCTTCACAAAGGTGCCAAGCATATATTGGGAAAAGGACACCCACGTCAATAAATGAAGCTGGGAAAACTGGATATCCACAGGCACAAGACTAAATGTATGCCTTTTTCTCATGCTGTACAAAATCAGTTAAAATGACCAAGAATCTAAATGTAGTATCTGAACCTCTAAAATCTCTAGCAGAAAACACAGGGGAATAATTTTATGACATTGATATAGGGAGTGATTTTTCTGCATAGGACAGTAGAAGAACAAAAATCAAAATTTGAAAAATGACAAGTTACAAAAAAACTAAAACGCTTTTGCACAGCAAAGCAATAACAAGAAACAGGTGAGGAGATCATCTGAAGATTAGAAAAAGCAAGCTTGCCAACTCTTCATCTGTGAGATGGGTAATATTAAGAATATCCAAGGAACTCAAGAAACTTGACAATAAAAAAGTAATACAATTTAAAAAATGGGTCAGTAACCTAAATAATAACTTCTCAAAAGAAAATCTGGCCAATAAATGCAAGAAAAAATATCAGCCAATAGGGACATGCAAATCAAAACCACAAGGAGGTATCATCTTACCTCTGTTAGAATTGCTATTATAAAAATAAAAACAAATAGCAAACACTAATGATGATGAGAAAAATAAAAGGAATTCTTAGGTGCTTTTATTGGGAATGTAAATTAGTTCAGACAATACAGAGAACAATGCAGGTGTGTCTCAAAAACTAAAAGTGGGTCTACCATCTGATCTGGCCATCCCCTTTCTGGGCATACTTACAAAGGAAATGAACTCAGAATACCAAAGATATACTTGCATGACCATGTTCATTGCAGCACAACTACCACTGGCTGAGGTATGAAATCAGACCAGGTACCTGACAACAGAAGAATGGATAAAGAAAATATGTTGTATATACATGACAGAATGCTGTTCAGCCATCAAGATGAATGAAATCCTCTCATTTTCAGGAAATGTATGGAACTAGAGGCCATTATTTGAAATGAAATAAGTCAGACACAGAAAGACAAACTGCAAATGTTCTCTTTTATATATTGAAGCTTTAAAATGTCTATCTTAGAATAGTGATTACGAGAGATGTGGTATGGTGTGGAAGGGGTGGAAAATGGTGATTGAGATTGATCAATGCATGCAATATACATGTGTGGAAAGATAACATTGGACTGCATTGTATGTGCAATTAATATGTGTTGACAAATATATTTTAAAGTTATAAATATCAATTAATCATATGTGGATCAAATGATGTGGATTTTCCATTCTGTTTCATTGACATATGTATGTATTTATTCTTTTGATAATATTATAGTGATTACAGAATCCCTATAAAACCTTCAAATTCTATACATTTTAATAGGTTTATTCTTTGGCAACATTCATGTATCTATTGAAATATGGGTATAATAACTAGCACATTTTCAACTATGTGTTGACTTTTAATTTTTTAAGGATGCTGTTGGTATTTTATGCTGGAACTGTATCCAACAACTTTGAAAATTCTCTGGTAGTTCTGATGCTTTATATATCTTGATTTAAATGAGCTTTTAATATTCCTGTAATCTCACCATTATTCCAGCACTTTGTGCTAGGTCTTGGACAGACACACAGATTGAGGAAGTTCCCCTTACTTTTTAGCTTATTAAGAGCTTTATTTTTAGATAAACATGGAATTTTGTGGAATTTTTTTTCTTCATTTAAGAAGATAATATTTTTTCAGTCCATCAATATGGCACAGGATATTAACAATCTCCCTAAGTTGTCTTGTAAATTTTTGTATTATGTATTTGTTGGCTATATTTACATTTTATCAGTTTATTGGTTATATTATATTGCTTGGTTATATTTATATTTTATCACTTCATTGTAAATTATTTTTAAAGACACATAAGTATTTTTTCCTAAAAGCATTGTGCGGTGTCTTCTTTAGAAGATTGCTTACACAACTTAGTACAATGACCTATATGCCTAATTTTATTCCTTTCATCAGTGAATTATGTATTACATATTAACTTCATATGTTTTAATTTTAATCATTAATCCCAATTTTCCTCTTTGAGTTAGGAAACCTTGCTTATTTCTGCATTCTGTCAATTTCTACATTTCCCCATCTTGGTCTTTGTAATCAAATATGCATTTTTCCTCTTTTATGAGGAAACAAGGGCTAGGGTCTCATATCTCCTTCAAGGACATGTCCACAATGACCTAGTTTTTTCTCATTAGGCCTCAAGTCCTCGATGTTCCAACCATCTCCCAATAGTCTCACAGGCTGGAAACCAAGTCTCAACACATGAGCTTGGGGGACATTTAAGAGCCATACTGTACCATCTTTCAATTCTAATACGTATAGACTTACTTTGATTATAATGTTTATTCTTTCTTCTTTGAGCATTAGAGGGACTCTGTTGTGCTGTGTTTTTTATTTCTAATCGTTGATTACCAAAAGAAAGGATGATTTATCTCGGAGTGTCCCTGAGAATGTGAAGGAAAATGGGTTTCTATTTCTCTAGGAGAGCCATATGGCAGGCAGGCTGTCACACAGTGAAAGGAAACCTCTGGTTCCCCCAGTGTCCCCTGGGATCTGAAGTAGACTCAGTGTTTCTTCAGCTACTCACCTGGTAAATACATCATTCTCATGACTGCTCAACTTACTATTTTAACCCCAGGGACTAGAAAAACACCTGGTATAAAACAGCAATATTTGTGAAACATTAAAGATAAATAGAATAGTAAAATTGTCTGTACTAATGCTATTGTAATATAACAATAGTTCAGAAAGCACATACTCTATTGATAAAATGTCAATAAATTATTAATTTCCTAGAAATTATTCCCTCTTTTATGGTTAACTTATAATAAACATGAGACAGAAAAAAATATCAGTATTATGAATGGAAGCTTTCCCACTGCAATGGCACAAATGTGTTACAATGATGAATCTTCTGGAGTCAGAAGACAGCTTCTTTCTCTTGACTTCATCAGGGACTTCACAGAGCAAAACTCATTAATAGTATGCCACACACATATTACCTGCACACAACACATATAAGGAGCACTGAAACATTGCCAAGGAGGACACCTACCTAACTGATGACCTGCAGAGGTGCCCTGCTTCTTTAAGCAAGGGGAATAAGAGGCTGTTACAATGAATGTTCCCATCATACACTGTCCAAATGACTATCGATGTCAGGGATTAGATTTGGGAGCAGGGGAGTATGCAAGTGTTAGGCATAGATACTTTTCTGCAAGAGCCTATTATTTAAACTAGAGAACTGTTCCTCCTATCAATTTTTTGTATGAGAGATTGAACCCAGGAGCATTTCACCACTGAGCCACATTCACATTCTTTTTGTTAGAAAGAGTGAGTTTAATTTTTATTTTTTTTCCTCTTCTGGTTTTTGTTTTTCCTCCACTTAGTTGTGTATATGGTGCTGGGTATGGAACCCTCGTCTTTGTACATTTGGAGTGCTTTGGCAAGCACTCCAAACACTGAGCCATTGCTCCAGCCTCTTTTAGGCATGATATTACATTATACATTCGTGTAGGGTGGGAATGCCGAATCACCTCTCCAGCACTCCTGGAGAGATTAGAGATTAGAGGCAAAAGAGTTTAGAAAATTATTTTGACTTTTTATTTTGAGACAGGGTCTCACTAACTTGTGTAGTGCCTCGCTAAGTTGCCAAGACTGGCTTTGAACTTGCAATCCTCCTGCCTTAGCATTCGAGCTGTTGGGGTAATAGCGTGCACCACCATGCCCAGCTAGAACTGTTATTATTGTAAAATACTTAACATGAAATAATCCAATGGGATACAAATTCTAATCATGCTATCTCAATACAATTTTATGACTGAAAATTTAGAAAAAGCAAATATTTCAAATATAACATTTTTCTGTGTATTTTTTAATGGTGGAAAAAATAGGTTCATAATTTTTATCATCTATGCTGGAGACTGAATGTTTATGATATGCCCTCACCTCTGCAAAATAAATGTATATGTTTAAACAATCCCAATGAGATATGGCCTTTAGATCATGAAGACACAAATTTCATAATGGGATTAGTGCACCTGTGAGAGGAGGATAAAAAGATCTTCCAAGAGTTCTCACGTATGTCTTACCAAAAAAGCAAAGGTTTCCATGAAAAGACTGAGAAAGACAATTTGAAGGAAGGTTCTGAAAGAAAAGAGGAAACAGGACAGAAAACCCCTTTCTGCTTAGAGAACACATAGATAACCATGAACAGAATGTCAGCAAAATCATGGCCGGTAAAAGAACTGTAATGGGTCTCAGATGGAAATGAGAACCATGACATTGGATAATGCAGAAAAAGCAACCCTGGTTACACAGTGGGAAGAGGATAGTTGAGTTGTGTGCATGGTGTAGTCTTTTGCAGAAGACAATAATTGGAGGTGGTGAATTTGGATATTTAGTTGAGAAATTTTTTAAGTTTGAAACAGCAGCTTGCTCCTTCTGATTGCCTGAAATAAAATAAAAGAGGGAAATTAATTTAAAAAAGGAATTGCTAATTAGCAATTCCACCAAAAACACTGTTTGAACTTAAAAAATAGAAACTGGATGAAATAAATGTAAGCAAATTTGGGGAATTGAGGATAAAATGTTATAGAATAAATGTATTTTTGAAATTCATATGTTGAAATTTTGATCACCAATGCAATGATATTTGAAGGTCCCTAAGTGATGGTTGTGAAAACCTCATGGGATTAGTGTCCTGATATAAAGAGATAGGAGAATGCTTGCTTCCTCTCTTCCAGCTTGTAAGGATGCAGCAGGAGGGTAGCCACCTATAAACCAGGAGGGGAGTACCTACCAAGAACTCAACCATGCAGTAGCCTGATCCAGATTTCCAGACATCCAGTCTTTGGCCAACTGCTCCTGAAGCCTGAACTGCTTGACATAATATTCTTTTGCTAAGTGTCTTGAGTATAGTTACCAATAAGAATGTGAAGTTATTATCACTTAAAAATCTGGTTTGGCATTGAGTATCACCATTCTAAGAATAAAATCAGATATAAAGGTTTTATATTTATATTCATGTCCTATACTCAAGGTTCCATTAACATGCATTGTATTTTGTTTTCTTAAAATTATATAACATACGGATGGACTCAAAGTGAACTGTTGTATTGCCAAATTACATATAGACAACTCTTGCAGTTCAACTTAGAGATAAATAATTTTAGTGATTTTTCTTGGTTTGCCATAATGAATAATTTGGAACACATCGTAATAGGGGAGCTGGAAATTCCAATTACAACATAAAAGAGAGTATAAATATGTGATTAATTTTTAGATACATATGTTAATTTAAGAAATCCTTATCAAAATTCCTTTAAAGATTATTATAAGATTTAGTAGTAACCCACATTCAATATTATGTATATATGCATGTGTGCATAATTTTACCTCATTAATTTGTAGTAAAGGTACACCTAAGATACTTTCCAGAGACATAAAAGTATTGCAAATATTGTATTTTAAAATAATTTTAAAAGAGCAAGCCAGAAGCATAGCTTAAGGGCAATAACACTCATCTTACAGACAAATTGAAAATGAATTCTTAACTATTGCTAATAAAAGGGAATGAAAAATTCATTGATTAATGCTTCATAGTATATTCCTTGAAGACAGGAATCCAGAATAATTCTGGGAAAACATTAACCTACTTCACCTTAATTGTTGATGAAAGATTTGGGCTAGCATAAGGCACGCCTCAGGACTTGCTTAACATGCATAAAAGTAAGATTTTCTTATGTCTGGTAAATACGTTAATAAATGCTGTATTATCTTCTAAGTTTTACAATTTACCATAATACTTTAGTGCTCATTATTCTTATAAAATCAAAAAATGATAATTAAAATAGCTGTACATATGATTCTGAAAAAGACACATGTACCTGTTTTTTGTGAGTGAATGTACATACATCCCGAGTAACAGATTTGGAATTTGTGTAATATTGCTTCTTTATTTTACTTACATATGAAAAATTTATATGGAATGACAGAATTTTAGAACTTGAAGAAATCAGCTATCTTGCTTATGAAACTGAGCCAAATGATTTTCTAAAATTTTTAGCCTCTTAGATTGCAAGGTCTTTCTCCACATAATTGAAAATAACACAGTAGGATCTCCATCTTTACCAGTACACAAGGAGTACAATTCATGCAGCAGCAAAACATGCAAGGTACTACTTGAGATACTTCACACTTCCTGTTGTTTTGATATAGGAATAAAACTAACATGCTGGAAATGTCTTCAATATTTTGCAAATCAGGAAACAATCAGCTGGTCAAAGTCAATGTAGAGTTACCGATTTCTGAAGCAGGGCAGAATGGCAGAGGTAAGATTTGAATGCAGGCAGTCTGATTCTCTAAACCCAGTTGGCTTTGCCACCACAACCCTTTTCCGTGAGCAAAAGAGGGTGCTAGTGAACACCCAATCCTCAGCCATAACTCTTTCTAGTCTACCTATGGAAGCAGGTGGGACCATATAGAGCAAAAGGTAAAGTGGTAAGTGCAATAGTTGCATGTCCTGAGAGGTCTACAGGGTGTGTAAGAAAGAGATCCATATCTTCAGGCACTTAACTAAGGTTTGTTAATCAAAATGATACTTGGCACCAGTTTAACAGTGAGGATGTGTTCGATCAGAACTGATCTTTAAATGCCTGAGCTTTTAAGGAACAGGATTTCAAGAGTAATAGCCCTTCTTCAGAAGTGTTCTGGAAACTGAACCATCAAAAATATTTGATGAAGAACAAGATTTGCAAGGGGCTATAACATTGAATCACCAAAAAAATCACTTGGAAGATGAAGAAATAGATCTCCATGGGACTATTTATCTCAGTATGCAAGGTAGTTCCAGAAATAAATTTCAAGATACTCCACAGACATCAGGTACAAATCTTACCTCAGAGGAGTTACAGAAGGGGAGGGGAGAGGAAATCTGCTTTTAAAAGTAAAGTATGTGATATAAAATTATATATGTGCATATTTATGTTATATAATATATATTTATAATATGAACGCTGCATATTAAATATATGTATAAGCACATATATTTAAATGGTGGTGGCTTAGGATACGATGGCAGCATTTGGTGTCTGGTCAGGAGAAACTGATTGGAAAAGAGCATGAGGGAGCTTGTTGAGGTCATGAAATATTCGCTTGATCAGATGACAGGTATGTTAGAAGTATATATTTGTCAAATTTATCAAACAGTATAATTAAATTTTGTACAGTTTAGTATATAAATTTACTTCAGTAAAACACATTTAAAAAGTTATTGTATGTCATGTAAAAATTGACAATTTTTTCAAAAAAAGAGAAATATTTTAGGTATGACTCTCAATTTTTTTTGCCTGAATAACTGCTTTGAACAGTTATTTAAATAAAGACCTCATGATGTGTGCTAAATGGGGGTACAGAATACATAATTACTTCAATATTGTATTATTGAGCTTATTTCTGAGGTTATACAGAGATAAATGTGGAATTGGATTGCATATAAATCTACAATAGAGTTATAAATCTTTATTTATTTATCAATTTATTTAGTTACGTACCAAGGATTGAACCCAGGGGCACATAACAGTGCATGTGATCCCTAGCCCTTTTTATTTTCTGAGACAGGATCTTGCTAAGATGCTTAGGGCCTTGCCACGTTGCTGAAGCTGGCTTTGAACTTGCCATCCTCCTGCCTCTGCCTCCCAAACTTCTGGGATTACAGGTGTGTACTGCTGCACACATCAAAATTATAAATCTTAAAAGTGAGATATATGATGTAATTGACAACAAGGGGGAAATGGACTCTGTCTAGAGATGAAATATAGCATTCACCAGAGAAGAAAATACAGACTGAAATTTGGAAGAATTTCAACATTTTAAAGTTTGGTTAGAAAGACATAATAATAAAGCAGCGGCCATAATGACAAGAGGAAATAATTTAAACCTTGGCTTTTTAATTAAGAGAAAATAACCACATCTATTAAGTCTAATAACAATTCAGAATGAATAAAGAATGACCCATGTTCGTTACAGTCAGGAAGTTGGAATTTATTGATAATTTCAAGAACAGTTATTACAGGGGTAGATATAATTTTAATTTTGAAAGTATGGGAGGATGTTTCAAAGTTGATGGCAATATCAAGCATTGAGTGAGATAATTATCGTCTAGGAGAGTAAGGAAAGTTGAAGGATTGCCATTGCTATTGAGAAGGGGCTAAAGTTCAGAAGACATTAAGGGATGGGCCTGGAGATGTCAAATTTTTTTCATGGCTTTTGGAGGAAATGATAATGATGAATAAAGATTAAGTATGCAGATATAAGCCATCTCAAGGGCGTTTTAACTCAATTACATATTTTCTACTAGTTCATCTTAGAAACCATGGTTAAAGGTTAAATGTAGCACAGATGGTCTGGCACCTCAGAGAAGCAGGGGAGTGGACTTGGTAGAGATTGTCTTGGAGAATTGAAGACCTGTTTGAGTTTTCCAGTGAACCTCTTTAGATTTTTATCACATATATACACACAAAATTAAGTGTAACTATGGTTCAGTGTGACTTTTTCTTAGCACAATGACATTTTAATTACCTTTAATTTCTAAGTGGAAGTAGAATGATGTGCTTGTCACACTAAAAATATTTTGCACAAATTGCATCTAGCACTGTATGAAAAATACACCTGCAAGATTTTTAAAACACAGAAGTGATAGTGCTGACTGGAAGAGTCCAATGCCATTGAAAGAAAGTTTTACTACAATACTTCTATTTCTCAAGAGAAGAGTACATGGGGCAACACTGGATTTGATTGGGTAGATACAGGATCATTGGTAAAGGCTAGATAAAACTTTCATGAGGCTCATTCAGGAGAGATAAATCAAGGCAGAATAAACATTTAAGAATTTGTTATTCTTGGTAACTTTCAAAGTTTGCAGAGCTATAAAAGTGATCTCTAGTTGTCTGGGGACAGGTCATAGGATGATTTAGGGAGGGGAGATATTGGCTTGGTGTATATAAACTAGACAAAGAGGTGGTTGATACTCTACACTTGGAATTGTTAGCTTGCGTATGAAAATCAAATTCCCACCTGGCCAGCCCCTGTGATATCTATGATAATTGGCTATCCCTGGGAAGGGAAATCTGTCCTGGTAGCAAGTTTTTTAAGATGTCTAAAATATTGTTAAATAAAGATCTTTAAAAAACATGGTTAATATATGTGATGCCCACTTACATTTCTGCATGAGCGCCCTGTGAGAAAAATACCAGTTGTTCTAATCAAGAAGATGATTACTAATTGGTTGGTACAAAATTTGAATTTTCAGGGTATTTTAATATAATGAAAGAGGAGGGCAAAGAGCAAGAAATTAAAATAATTTGCATAGATGTGCATGCATTAACAAAAAGTGAAATTTAAGGTGGGTAGAGAAAACAATGACAGGTGGGCTTTTTAACACATTGGAAGAACTAAAGATCAGGTTCAGAGAGCAGGATGTTTGAATTTGTGGGCAATGTTTTGAATATTGACAGATGTGAATGTATACAAAAATAACGGCATTCACAATAAAACTGTCCAAGGAGATGGGGAGTTAAAATGGGATATCTAGTCAGTATGTAATTTAAAAACATCTAGGATGATGGCAAAAATTAAATTGTGGTAGAAAATAAAATATGAGCTAGGGCTAATGGTCTTTAAATAATGAGCAATAATGGAGCTAAGTAAATGACAGAAATAAGAATAATCATAGAGTTTTATAACAATAAATCTAGTGGAGAAGAGAAGAGACAGGGTTATTAATATAATTGGAATGACACTGGGATCAAGACATGGATGTATGTAAGATGTGGGAGAATGCAGTTGGAAGAATACAAGGTCAATAGTATAATGACAGTCATCTTCTGAGGCTCCAAGATGGAATTAAAATTCAAAGGTGGAGAATAAAAAGAATTTTAAAGCCTTTTTTCCAGTTTGAATTCTGGCATAAGGAATGATTTAGCCAGGCTGGAAAGGAGAACAGGAATATATAGTATGGGAAAAAAGACCAACTCATACGATAGATTGTAGTAGATTCCAATATAGCAGGAGGAAATGTTACTACCTTGGTCATGGACTCATAAGAGAGATACTAGTGTAGCGGTAGATTTCTTCTTGATATTTTGCTACGTTTGTGTTTATGGTTGAGTTGTCAGTATTATTCTAAGAAGGAAGTATTGGCATTTGTTATGGACTGAAGTATATGTTTTCTAAAATACATGTTTGAATAGTATTATGAGCAACATCATATAACTAAAATCCTGTCAACTGTAGACTAGATAAATACATTATTGTATGTTAACTTAATAAAATACAATAATGAGAATTTTTTGAAAACCTGTTAAGCTCAAAAACATGGATGAATTTCACTTCACAAACAATGTTAGTCAAAAGAATCCAATTTAAAAAGAGCATATATTGTATATGTCTATTTACATGAAGTTTAAACACAGTCAAGAATGAATCATAACATTGAAAGTTTAATTCCTATGTAGTAACAACTGGAAAGAAGCAGAAGAATGACTTCTAGGATATTAGTCATCTTCTAATATTTGATATGGATAATGATACCTGGGTAGGCTCACTTTATAAAAGTGGAATCTACCATACTAATTTTAAAATTTTATGCATATACTTAAACTCAATTTATATTTATATTAAAATAATGATTGTAGAAAACCCAGAGCTATGTTTAGAGTAAGAACAATTTAATAGAGATTCTCATACAGTTATTCCAGAATGTTCCATATACAACATTCCCCTGTGAGAGGATGAGATTTACCAAGATTATCGTGACCTAATGAAAACTAATCCCAGGGAATATAGCTAGTTCATTTAAAAAGAATGTTAAGGTCCTGTTAACAAGGAATGAGTTTTGGCATGAATTTTCAAAACGTGGAATTAATAAAGGATTAAACAATTTTTTATACTCATGTGTATTGGACACATGAGAGTATATTCTATATGGACACTATATCCATTCTATATGGACACTTTAGCTTTGTTCTGATGACAGCTTATAAGACATCTTGGGAAGGTGGTCTGATTTGTGAACATTCATTCTTTTACCATTCAAACAAATAAAAGCTTCTGCACAGAAAAGGAAGAAATCAACAGGGTCAAAGGGCAGTCTATTCAATGGAAGAAAATATTGTAAACCACATATGTGATAAGGGATTACTTTCCAAACTTCAAAAAGAACTCCTACAATACAATAGCAATAATTAATAATAATAATAATAACAACAACAACAACAAAAACCAAGTAGTTGATTTAAAAAACAGACAAAGGGCTGGAACAAACATTATTTTTCCAAAGTAGCCAACAATATACAAAAGATGTTCAAAATTGCTGATTATCAAAGAAATACCACCTCACTTCTATTGGAATGTCTATTACTAAAGATCAAAAGATAAACCGTGACAAGTATGTAAAGATATGAAAAATCAGAACCTTGAACACCATTGTGAGATCTATAAAGTGTGAAACTGCTGTGGGAAACAGGATAGGGAATCCTCAAGAAATTAAATAGAATTATCATATGATACAACAATTCCATTTCTGGGTCTGCATCCAAAAGAACTGAAATCAGGATCTTGAATAGATATTTTCCCTGCCATGTTCACTGCAGCGTTTCATAATAGTTTAGATGCAGAAACAACTAGAATATCCATAAATGAAAAATGGATAAAGAAAATTTGGTTTATACATGCAATGGAACACTACACATAAAAGTCATTCAGGTAAGTGAATAATTACTTAATATTTATATGGTCATACATTAACAAAATACAATTTAAAAACTTTTATATTTTTATCCGTAATATGATCCAGAACCAGTGACATATTTTTGAACATTTTTTCTGCTCATTCAGCAAATACCATTTATGCTACTAATACATACAATCAACTAGATCTCTAGGACAGAATAGTGAAAATAAAAGCAAACATATCCCTGTCCTTATAGACTTTACATTGCAGTGGAAGATGGTTATTGTGAGCATGTACAAACACATAACAAAAAAATCACATCAATATGTACCACTATAGTGTACTGATAAAATGTGGAAAACGAGTGCAAAATAAAATTTATTAGGAAAATTAATTCTATAATAAGATGCTACAGAAAAAAGAAAGGGTAGAGTAGCATAGGTGGAAATTTAGTTTTCCACAGGGTGTTCAAGGTAGGCCTCGATGGAAACATAGCACTTCAACTAAGAATTAAGGAAACGTGGAAAGAAGATAGGTCGATAACTGAGTGAAGAAGGCAGTCAAAAGAAATAATCAGATCCTCCTAAGATGGGAGTAATCCTGGTATAGCAAGTAGCAAAGAGAGGTGAAATAGCAATGCCACTTTGTAAGAAGCAAAGTAATTAGAGGCAGTATGGTACATTAGGTCAGGAGTAAATGGGACAAGGAAGAGAAATTTCAAACCATTGTCAGAAATTGACTCTCACTGAAGCTATTGTAGTATTTTAGCAAAAGAGTGGGATAAATTGACCTCCCCTTAAAAATCAGTGTTGTAGCTGCTGTGTTTCTTAGAAACTATGAAAAGAAGGACAAATACAGGAGATCTTATTAGGAGGCTTTCACAGTTATTCACAACAGTAAAGATAATGGCTCCGTGGAGAGTAGGTAGCAAGAGAGGTGCTGAGGAATTTTTGCATTCTTCATGAGGTATTTTTGAAACAGAATTTCTTGTTGGACTAGTTTTAGCATATGAGAGAAAGGAGATTTTGAAAAGGATTTATGTATTTTTGAACCACAAGCTGGAAGGATGAAGATACTAACAGATGAGTTAATGATTGTTGCAAGAGGAGCAGATTTGGGTAGGAAGGTAAAGAGTGATTCACTATGTGAGGAGATTGAACTATTCAATAAATATCCAATAGATATTCTTAAAGCAGTTGGACTAAATCAGAGTTTAAGAATGAAATGTAACTTGGAAACTAATAGGTATAATAATTGTCTTACAGATAGCATTTCACATTGTGAAAATGAATTAAATCATCAAGAAGATGAAGAGATCTTGAGAATAAATAAGCACCGAGGACTAAAACCCAAGGTCCACCAATTTTCTAAGAGTTTGGAAATAATAGGAGAAGTTCACAAACATACTTAGATAAAACTGGTAGAAAAAAGCATAGTAGAGCATGGTATCACTTAAGGTCAACACTGGGTTTGGGTGGTACATCAACCATAGGCCTTGGGTACTGTTTGATCCCTAAATTTGGCGTTATACCAGTCACTTATTTGTTTATATTACTCTATTTACATACAGCTTTTAATAGCAAAGTACTACAATTATTGTTTTATCTTCTAAAACTGTAGCTAAATTTTCCAAAAGGATCTTTAGTGGATGTATATGTCAAATCTGTCATAGAAGTCAAACAATGCCTGTAATACTACTCTTTGCCGAATTGTGCATTACAAAATTAATTTAGAAAACTTGTAATTTAGGGGGCTGGAGCCATGGCTTGGCAGTTACTGAGCATGAGCAAGCACGTGAGTTCAAACCCCAGCTCCATACACAACAAAGTCTCAGAACAACAAAAGCCACA
Source organism: Aplodontia rufa (assembly GCA_004027875.1). Lineage (NCBI taxonomy): Eukaryota > Metazoa > Chordata > Mammalia > Rodentia > Aplodontiidae > Aplodontia > Aplodontia rufa. The sequence continues at coordinate 52,489 of PVKS010002676.1, read as the reverse complement.
TGAAAGACTGAAAAAAGTTGATTCTTTCTCTCTCTTACTGTCCCCCTCTCTTTAAAAGAGGAAAAAGAAAAGAAAAGAAAACTTGTAATTTCACAAATGAATCTCATATAATGTTATGGAAACTAAGGTGAATATAGTCACACTGTTAACTTACAATACATCCTCATAAAGGTATATTTGCATGCATTTTTCATATAAAAAAGATTTTTGAAAACTGTCTATAAAAAGAAATCTTGGTGGTTAAAAATAAGATAGGCATTGAAAGAAAACTTCAGGAAATAAATGTAATTTCCAGAGATAATATTTGAAAAAATATATATATATCTATTAAATAACTGTTAATCAAAATACAAAGTACTTTTAAATTTAATACTCAAGATCTAATCCAATTAAAAAATGGACCAATCACCTCAACAAATGTCTTACCAAAGAAGATATACAAATATTTAAAAAATATAAGCAGATATTCCACATCTTATATTATTAGAGAAATGCAATTTAAAATGAATTAGCATTATATAACTATTAGAATGATTAGAATCCAGGACACTGACAGCACAGAATACTGGCAAGGACTGAGAGCAATAAACTCTCATCCATTGCTAGAAAGAATGTAGTGATTAACACTATAGAAGACAGCTTGGCTATTACTTAGGAAACCAAATTTTAAACAAAATGAATAAATGATTTTGAAAAAGCAAAATAACAGGGAATTTCAAAAAATCTAATATAGATCCTTTAGAAAGTTCTTTAAGGTCCATAAAATTTTAATGAGAATGAATAGGACAAAAGAAAGAAATTGCCCATGTGAGAAATAAACAAGGAGATATCACTACTGATATTCTAGGCATTAATATCATAGGAAACAATTGCTAATAGCACTATGTGCCATATTCGTGTGTTCCAAAAACTCCTTGACAGATGCAGAATACCAAAGCTTACTCAAGAATCAATAAATATGCAAATAGTCCTCTATTTTAATGAATTTAAATCTGTAGTTAAATCCTTTCAGAAAAGGAAATTGCTAGTATACATATTTCATTGGTGAAGTTATACAACATTATAGAAGGACACTCTAAATTACACAAAACTTCTTGAGAAAAGTTAGTCTGATAAGAAAAGTTAGAGAAAAAATTCAAACAAATGGAAAGTATGTATCATTATCTTTCATTGATTTAGAAGTAAAAATTCTCAACAAATTTCATCAAATCAATCAAAATGCTAAAAGCACAATTCGTCATAGGCAATTATATTTAATATTGGCTATTTAGACTATGTTCAATCAAATAATTGTTGTTTACTGGGATGAAGAGGAAGAAGAAAATGATGAAAAGAAGGATAAGAAGCAGAAAAAATGAATAAAGCTATACTTATAGCACAATTAATGGTGAAACATAAAATGCCTTCCTTAAAACTTAGGAACAAGGCAAGGACATCTATTCTTACTAGTATCATGCTGGAAGCCATGTCTAATCCAGTAAAACAAGGGAATAAAATAGAGTATGCCATGTTTACAGGATGGAAGAATCCCTGCTTATAGGTCAATTGTCCACAACTCAATCTGCAGATTTAGTGCAATTTCAACAAATATCCTATTAGGATTTTTTTTTTATAAATTACCAGATTCTTGATGAAATTTATATGGAAAAGTAAAGAAGATAAGAATTAAGTTTGGTCTCACATCTCTCAACAACAGAGATCCTAAGAGGACATGGGGCAGTTGGTGAAAGGAGGTTTTGTGTTATGATAGAATAATATGGTGTGAAAGAAAAAGTCTTCAATCCACTCCATGTGTCTAAGTGATATTAAAACCTATATCTCGGGGCTGGAGTGGTAGCTCAGTGGTTTCAGCACTTGCCTGGCAAGCACGAGGTCCCGGGTTCAAACCCCAGCACCACGTACACAACTAAGTGTTGGAGCAACTAAGGCCATGTGAAAAAACTAAAGTTGTTTCTCTCTTTCTCTGTCTCTCTCACTGTCCCTCTCTCTTAAAAAAAAAAAAAGAATATTTAAAAAAAAAAAACCTATATTTCTACCCTATGTTGAACTTTTCATCTCTAAAGATTTATTCATAATCAACCTATATCTTAATTAGTTCAAATTATCTTTAAATCTTTGACCATTCTCCCTCCCCAAATTCTGCATTTTTTATTTCATCACTGCAGAAATAAGAGTTGCTCAAATTTAAAAATGAAAATATATCTTTTCTTCTCCCAATCTCTTCATGATCTTCTCCCCTCTAATTTTAATCTATTATACACATTCTTAATTTATGTTTTTCCTATTCATTCAGTCTGTCCTTTTGGATTAGGCCTTTGTAGTTTCAATATTTTTTTTTATTGTAACTTAACATAACTCTAACTTGCTTCCAGGCTTAGTTCTGCTCATTCAGGAAAAGAGGTGGAGAGGAAGGAAGTGACAGAGAGAGAAAGAGGCAAGAGAGAGGAGGTTTGTCAAGGATATTAGTGCACTCGGGTATGGAGGATGAGAACTCTTACAGCAGACTGGCAGAGCACTAGGGAAGCCAGTAGAGAGGATCTTTTCAAGTCTGAAGGTCTTGGAACCAAGAAACTCAATTTGAGGCTGAAACCTGAGATCCCCAGAAACCACTGGTTCAAGTCTTGGAGTCTAAACACAGGAGAATCTGGAGCTATTATGTTCAAGGAAAGGAGAATAAAGGCATTCTAACTCTGGAAGAGAAAGGAAGAGTCCACCCTTCTTCCATCTTTTTGTTTCATCTAGACTCTGAGATGATGAAATGGTGCCCATCCACACTGAGGGTAGACCCACTTTCTCACACTCTTATGCACTTTGTAAACTCATCCCATAGACACACCAGGAGCAGCCCAGTCATCCTAATCAAAAGAAAAGCTACCTAGCTTTCCTTATTAGTAAAAAGGGGTATGGATTAGGAAGCTATTGAATCATTGAAAATAATTTATGCTCTTTGAGCTAGATGAGTGTCCCTTAATCAAGTTGACACTCAAAATCAACCATCATAATATCACGTGAATCAACCTTCCATTTAGACAATTTGATACAATTTCTGGAGAACATTTCCACAGTCCACTCCTTGTGCTTGTTCATATTACATCAATACTAAACCTCACACCATCTTTGTACCATAACCTGGTCTTTTTGCCTGTATATTAAATCAATCTTCTTATTTCATTGGCTAACTTTATCTTATATTTGAGGCTACTATTCAGATTGCATTATTGGAAAATTTCCTTTGGTTACTCAAAGTGAACTTTGATTTAAATTGCCTAAAATATTTATAGATTATCTTCTAAGTATTGATTAATGACAAGCTTAAATTTCTGCATCTGTAAATGGAAAAAATACTTCTACAGAGAAGCTGCTATGAAGAACTAAATGAATACTGACTGCAAATTTTAAAAATTTTCAATAGTAAGGATAAAAGTTAAAATAAAACTTTTAACAGTAACTTATGTTACTATTACAGTTTGGAAATGACTTTATGTATGAGTTGAAATTGTGCTGGCCCTTGAAGGGACATTAAATTTGGTGGTGGGTAAAATGCTATAAGATTGAATATTTGTAATTAGCTAAAAAAATACTAATCTAGTGCGTTATAGGGGCCATATATTTGAGATAAAGTTGACAAATGTTTAAGGAAAGTCTATGTCTAAAGAAATCATGGAAGCAGATAAAACTGCTGAAAGAGAATGTACACCTGAAATAGTATCTGAGATAATTAAATTTAGGACCCAAAAGGAGCTAGACAGGAAGGGAATAGAAGTATCATAAATAATAATAATTCTGAAAGAAAATGGTCAACATGATGGGAATTACAACAACCTACTTATCTCTAGAAAAATTGCAGAGAATGAAATTTAAATAAAAGTAGAAAATACAAATAGTATAACAGGATAAAGAATTATCAAAAAGAGTGAAAAAGCAAAAAGAACATGAGTTTTGGCAAATAGTGTACAAGTGACATTGGACATACATAATTAGGTAAGCATAATAGTATGGCAATGATACTACTGAAGAAATTGGGTTTTAAAGTTTGGAGACAGCCTTATAACGTTTTGCCTACGAAAGAGACAATGGAAATATGCTCACCAGAGAGGCAACAAATCAAGAAAGAATATTTTGTTTTTTAAATAACAAAGATCTTTTCAATTTCACAGACCATAAAAAGAGTGTTTTGCATAGTGCTTAAATTAAATGACTTCACGGGCAATAATGACTTGTTTCTTTAAAATCCTGGAGCTTTTCTGTGACCTTTTCAAATTTTCATTGGTTAGGATTCACCAGGTTTTCCTCTTCTTTTGTGGTTGATTTTTGATTAATCTCTTATATGATTCTGGAACATGTCACCACTAATTATAGAGTTTACATACATTTTCATAATCAGAAATTGATCTCAAATTTTAGAAGTCTATAGAATGTCAAATAAGACTAGGCATAGAAGACATACATAGTTTATGGGAATACTCATTTTTAATATTTATAAATGAAGAAGGGGGTGATTGCCAATATTCTGATAGTTCTGAATAAAGCTAGAGCATCTTTTATAATGTGGATTTTATTCTTAAATAGAAGCTTTGAGGAGTAGTCCAAAGTCAAGGGGAGCAAATCAAACATATTCAACAAAATTTGATGAGTGTTGCTTTTATGATTTAATGAATTTTGAACTTTCTATAATAATATTTGAACTTTAATTCTGAAGACCAAGTAATCAGGAAAGCAACACATAATAAGCAATGAAAGCAGTAAGTTTGAACCACTGAAGCAAAATAACACAAAGTTGAATTCAAGGAATTGTTTTACAATGGTTTTACTAGAAAACAGAGATTGGTACAAAAGTGGAACCACTAAATAAAGCACAAAGCTTATAATCTTAATCTGTTTGCATGCTAACAAATATAATTTTTTTTTATAATGTCAGAAGAAGCTGCTGGGAGATTCAGTGAAAACTTTTGAAAAGACTTATACTTCAGAAATATTTTTCTGAAGGGAGAACAGCTGTCATAGATCAAATGGAAAAAAAGAACAGAGGAGAACCTTGAAGATAGAATCATTGACTATGAGTTTATACCATTTTTAATAAGAAAAAATTGAAAGTTAAAAAAGGAAATGGCCTTTTACTATTAAAATTTTACTTAAAATCCCCTCCAACTAATGTTACATGTTTTGCATGTTCAAAATTTGTATGGTTGTTCAAAAATAAAAATTAAAAAAAAAGAAAAATCCTGAGAATATTTTTTCCTCTAGGAGTAAAATAGATACCTTTTATTATATTGAATACTCTTAAGGTTTGGATATGAGATGTTTCCCCAAAGGCTCCCACGTTAATGCAAAAAGTGAAATAATTATGAAAGTTGCAACCCAATCAGATAATTCTAATTTGAAGGTGCTACTGGTGGTATCTATATGTTGGTGGGCATGGTTGCAGAAAGTGGGACACCAGGGCCGTGCTCTGGAAGGGCTCATCTTCCCTGTGGAGGGCCTCTGCCCACAACCCCTTTGTTTCCTGACCATACCAGGTGAACAGCTTTCCCCCACTATGCCTTTTGGCCATGGTGTTCCATCTCACCTCTGGCCCAAAGGGATAATATTGGCCAACTGTAGATTAAAACTCTGAAAGTGTGAGACCAAAGTAAACTTTTCTTCCTCTGAGTTAGTTTTGCAGCTATTTTGGTTACAATGATGTATCATGCTTAACACAGATACGTTCCACAATTGAATATTTATTTCCAATGGGAAAAACCAATATATTGCTGCTGTTTGTATGCAATATGAGAGATATGACAGCAAGATGATTAAGCTTCAGAGATAGGCTGATGAAGACTATCATGTTTAATAACCCTCCCATTGGAACAGTTAAAAAATAAGGCATCTCTGAAAGCTCAAGATCAGAGAAAGTAGTGAAATTGTTTGAGGACATGTTTATTCTAAATATTTTTTAGTAATGCACATACTTTTATCCTTGTAGAATTTTTATAAGGGATTAATATCTTCATAGAATTTTTATAGAAGTCTAATAATATTGACCCTTCTTGAAAGAGTTTTAATAAGGATGAGGTAATGTACCACTAAAATAAATATGACTATACTATAAATATGAAGGCAGAGGTGGAGAAATTTATGCTGTACATATTTATAGTATATATATGCTATATATAATAAATATATATAGTATAAATATGCTATACATATTTATAGTATAGTCATTTATAGTGGACTTGCCACTCCATTGTTCTTACATTGTTTTGTGTCAAGAAATCTACTGACCTTTCAGTACTGTCAAGCTTTCTTTGGAAACATTTGTTACCATAACCACCTATTGAATATCTTGTATTGTCTGTCTTGAATTGTATGCTAAAATAATGTGTTAAGAAAATGATGCCTGACCATTGAGAAAGGTGGTCTATTATCATGTGTTAAATCCAGATTAGTTGTGATGTTATAGAACCTAAAACTTTTTTAGAGATATTGTGGGAAGGAAAAGGGAGGGATAAGGGTGGGTATTGGGGGGCATTCCTGGGGGTTAATCTAATATCCAGAATCTATACACATTTTATATTATTTTGTTAAAAACTTGTATGGTTGTTCAATAATAAATTTCTCAATTAAAAAAAAGAAAATGATGGATAAAATCAAGAAATAATATTTCTTTTCAATGTTTCTTATTATGATTTTCCAAAAGGTAAAGTTTTATGACTATTTCTGGCGTTTTCCTATGGGCTGGGGTTTGTAAAAACTAGTGGTAAATGCCTCCTATCTGTCCTATGTATTTGGTTTTTTTTGTTGTTGTTGTTGTTGTTTTTTAGTGAGGTCTCACTTAAGAACTATTCTACAAAAATTAAAGCTTCCCAAACATTTAGATTGCAAATTCTTCTGAAATGAATTACTTAGACTGCTGCCTGCTTTATACAGAGAATGAAAGACTCAACTCGCTCTATTTGAGATTACCCAGAGTGAGCAGTTCTATAGTGCAGCAATTGTTTCCCCAGTCGAGGTAGACTATCACAGGATATTCCCAAATTCTGGGCTTACACCGTTCTAGCATTTGTGTTTCTTTTCTTAATTCTGCACAGTATTCTTTCAATGGCAAACTTTGGTCTCTATAAGGCTATCACTTTCCTTTTCTATTTCTCTCTCTCTCTCTCTCTCTCTCTCTCTTTTTTTTATCAGAAAGCCGTTAGTAATATGCCTACCCCAAGAACAACTAGTACAGATGTAAAGGACTCTCCTCTGAAGGAAATCTTTGAATGTCTATATATTCCATTTTGTGCATGAATGAAAGCTTAATTACATTGATATCATTTTTTCTTGTGGTTATTCAATTAAAAATTCCTCATTCACAGCATCTTGAAGCTGCTGAGATGACAGTGGAGAATGTTCTTATAGATTGCTAAAGGTAGTTATTTTGGGTTTTAAGTATCTTATATTGTCACTAAATAAACTGTTTTAGCCCTGGCTCCAGTGTTTCTCCTGGAACACAATGGATTCTTTGGTTATTTTATTATATTTTACCAAAAATACATCTAGAAAAAAATTTTAAATGTATTGATTCTAAACTATGGAAGTTCTTTGGAATCTTTGGAAAGAAGATGGTAGAGGATTTTTCTTTTTCTTTTTTGCGAACATCATCCATTTTAATATCTGTAAATATATCTATCATCTCAAGGGAAAAGATGAGTCAAGGAGTCGAATGCAAGGTTTCTTTTGCCTATTAAATATGGGAGCTATTGATAGCATTAGCAGAAAAGGGTGATGTCTTGAACTTATTTTTTTTCCTCTTAAAAATATTTTCTGATTCATTTTGGAAGAGAAAATTTTATACTGGATGAATGTTATCTATTTTAAGTTTGTATCCCCTAATCACCAGTTACCTTATCTTTTTTTTTTTCATTTTTTTTATTTGTTCAAGATAGTCTTACATTTAGGAGGGAATCCTTGTCATACAATCAAGAATAAATATATAATGACAGTGCAAGCCAAAGCAGATGCCGTTCCATAGTCTCCCCCCTTGGGTTGCCCCTGATCCCATGTTTCCCCTACTCAACCCCGTGTTAGTTGGACTTCTCTTGGAAGTCGAAGGTTCCCCACTGGGTTGATACCACCATATGCCCTCCCTCCAGCTTCCTGGATAGCCTTCCTATTAATTTGCCATAGGGACTTTTAAAAAATCGCCAAAAGGGGCTGGAGCAGTGGCTCAGTGGTTTCAGTGCTTGCCTGGCAAGCACAAGGACCCGGGTTCAAACCCCAGCACCACGTACACAGCTAAGTGTTGGAGCAACTAAGACCATGTGAAAAACCAAATAAAGTTGTTTCTCTCTTTCTCTGTCTCTCTCACTGTCCCTCTCTCTTTGGAAAAAAAAATCGCCAAAGGAGTGTTCAAGGCCAACATCTTTGAAAGGGTCTTGTCACATTGTGTGTGCAAATCACGGATATCCAGCTCCACTTGAAGAAAGTTAATAGACCATCTTAATGACCTTCTGATTTTTCATGTTGCTAAAACAGCTGACTCAATCCCCAAAAGCTATAATTAAACAGAACAATCTGTCAAGAAGATAGTTATTCTTGTTAACTTGGTCAACCACCATATTGGCTTTTCCTAGTATGCTCTGTGGCTGACATACAATCTTGAAATCTTTTTACCAAAGCAAACTGCCAGGGAATAAAACTGTAAACAAGCAGTTTGAGAATGAAGCTGAAGATGCTGGAGGGTTATGGCACCTTGATATTTTTAGATTTGAAACTAGCTTTCATAGGAAAAGTAAGGTAGAAAAAATACTATTGCGTTTGTTAAACAAACAAAAAAAAATGTCCAAGGATTCTAGTGTTATGTTGCCTTCTGTAACTGAATCTCAAAATGGATCACTTGGAAGCTATTCCTTTACAGTACTAGAGATAGATGCTTCAAGCAGTTTGTTTCCTTGAAAACTATTATAGGGTAAGTCAAATTTTTTCAGGATCCTTCTCAGCTTCCCTCCAATACAGACTGCCGCTATCACCTGTGGTCCACTTTGGTCAGGCAAATCCTTTGTGTCCGAGAACCAATTTATATGAAGTACTGAATCAATATAGAAATAGGACCAATTTTATGTGCATAGTTGTTGCATGGAACAAAACACTATACAACACAGTTGCTAGGTAATGTTTGGGTTTTGTTTTCATAGGTAAATGTTACTGGAAATACATGAACCCAGAGCTCTTTAAGATGCCATCTAAGAATTCAAACATTGTATATAAATAATTTGGTGAGTTGACATTGTTACTAGAGATTCAATAATGTCTCTATCTTTCTGAGAGCTTCACAAATAAAATAAGGATCATAAAGCTTCTCTTTCTGACTATACATGGTCTTAGATATATAAAATTAATACTGCATTTAATTTACATGAGTTAATCATTAACTGCCATTAAATTTATCCACTTAAGCTCTCAAGTAATGGCAAACATAGTATCATTTAGTCTCTTGTCTTCTACTGCCATAATTTTTCCTCTGGATATAATTTTTAAAATACATTTTTAAAAAGAAAAATACGACAATTATTTGATATAGGAATATGCCCAACAGTTCTTGAAAGATTAGAACTCATAAAGTGAAACTTCAAATATTATTCTTCCTCTGTGCAAAAGATTTTAGCCTGAGTTTCTGTGAAAAATCAGAACTCCCTTGCCTTTTCCCATTTTATAGATACCTTCTTATTAGAATCATGATATTAAGAGGATTTCATTATATGAGAAGAAAACTGGCTCTATAAATGAAATATATGTGTATTCCATACATTTTCAGTATCAATGAAATAAGACAGAAAAATCAATTTTAATGAACATTTTCTCAGCATTTCTGGGTCATCTTGATAGCACTTTAGATGTAAAAGCTGAAAAAAAATGTTTGCAGACAAAAAGTGACACATATATTCATTTTTATAAATAATTTTGGAAATGCTACATAAACTTTCATCTTCAGTAAGATGAATTCTCCATAATGTAATTTTATTCAACATGATATCCTGACTGTCCAAGTAATAGATTTTTATGAGTAACAAGTGGCTTATTAGTTATACCATGGTGAACTCTAATGTTTCTTAAGTATTCTGGGATGAAAGAAAAATTTTACATAAATTTCTCCAGAGGGAAAATTATGTTGAAAATTGTGTGTATATTGCATCCATTGAATTTAAGTTTGAGCACTTAAATTGCTTTCTGTGACCTTGTAACCCAAAACACAAAAAGAAGTAAAGGCATTGGAAAGCAAAACCAATTATCCCAAAAGATTTAGTTGCTTTCCTCCATCTCCAAGTATCTTTCAATCAGTTTCAGTCATTTGCAGGTAATCATGTGTTATTGTCCCACTATTAGTCACATAAAAATAATCTTCTTAATTAAGTTACTGCGGTGATATTTCAGAGAATGGACAGGAAACCTATGGGATCAATTGGGAAGATTTCATACTCAGGAACTCAGTGTCAGGTTTTTAGCAGCTGATAACTTTCTAATCAATATCTCTAATTCTTGCATTTCTTGGTTAAAGATAAAAAGAATCTCAAGAGAGTTTCTTTTATGCAAGATTATGCAATGTGCCCACACTTGGACTTTGGAGGGGTAAGGTACCTTAAATCTGGAGCTGTTATACATACTCAGAACAAATGGGATGGAGAAAAGGGGCATGATGTGGAGAAGGGGAATGAGGGCTGTGTGACCAAATTAAGAGTAGTGGCACTCATCCACAAATAATCCCTACACTAAGCTCTGAACTTAACAATAGCACATTTATACTAAGAACTTAGCTTTTTTGTTGTTATTGTTGGCAAGGATGAGATGATTGAAATTTTTATTCACTATTCATTGATAGAGAAAAAGCAGGTGTCCTTTCATACACCCTCAGCAAGAGTCAGTAAATACTACCCATGCTTTGCTTGTGTTTAGAGAGTTTTACTGTTATAAAGTATTTTCACATCCATTGCCTTATTTAAAGCTCAATGCAACTGTTAAATATAGTGGCAAAAAATATTACTTTTCTTATTTTACAGATGAAGATGATTTGATAATTTTGTAGAGCAGATCTCAGTGTGGAAAGGGCAACTCAACAAGGTATAACAACGCTGTCTTCTTTACACAGCACTAGGAGAGGAAAGCAATTGGTGCTGAGTCACTGGGTATTCCATAAGCATCGAACATGTGTTGGCATTTATAAAATGTTCATGCACAGAGAAATTATAGCTAAACGAAACTTTAGGGTAATTCAGAAAGATAAAGCAGGACTTAAGTGAAGAAAGTATTATACATTCACCCCTTAAATTTCCTGAAAATGTGAAACCATACTCATCTCCTTTTTAGTCCAGTCTTTCTGGACCAGGACTAATTTAGTTACCTTCCTTGTATAATTTAGTACCTTCCTTTTATCATTGTGTGGAGTTACTAATTTATTCATCCTTTCTTTTTCCCCCCACTCACTTGCTAGAGAAAAATGGAGCCCTGAGAACATTTGTGGAACATTTGTGTAGATACTTCCTGGTGCACTGGTGCCTATCATAATCCCCAAAGATATGATCTTTAACACTATAATCCTGAATGTTCAGTTTCTTAAAGTTCCATAGCCTAAAGCCCAAAATCAAGAAAACTGCAATCCCAAAAGATGAAAATTGCAAATGATGAAATACTGAGTCTCCATTCCCAATGAGATTTAAAAAAGCTTTGAGGGGTAGAAAGCCAAATTTGGGATATTAATGTCCTTGAGGAGTAGGCAGGCTGGTGGTGTCACCTTAGGCACAAGGAATACCTAGAAATCTGGTAAAACATTATTTTGGTTTTTCCTGTAAGGCAGTTTCATGAGGACAATTGTATCTGAGTCTAAGCGGACTAGGTGGGAAGATCTATCCTCCAATTGCCTGGGTGCAGGCAGAGGGTAGGGGAACAGAAGCTTCTTTACCATTTGCTGTCATGGACATTGCAATTCTTGCTCACCGGCCACCATTGGTTTTGGACTGAGTCATGCTGCCAGCATCACAGGGTCTATGAAGGGTTCTATCTGTATGTTTCTTTGACAAATCCCCTTTAAAAATGTAAATAAGTTCCTTTTGAATTATTTTTTATAATATATTTTTTTCCAGAACTATATTTTCAGGATTCTGATACTTAGGGCTTTTAGACTTTAAGCATTTTGATCTTGTAGGATTTTAATGTTTGAGATCGTGTCTTTGGGGATTATGATCCAAACTTCCGGAACCACATAAAATAGGTTCTGTAAGGGAAGTCAAACCTTTGAAGTTAAAATAATTCAAGGAAGTTACCATGTGAATAACTGATACATCACTCTACTGAGAATTGTCAGTAATCAGGGTACAGTGTGGCTGGGCCTCAGAAATATTCAGCCCTAGACAGGAGGAAGCTGGAACATCTAAACAGTGATTCCCCAGTTATTAGTGAAGGGTGCTACCTGAACCATTAGTTCACTAACACTATTGACTCTCGGGTAAGCACATTTCACATGCCTGGGATAAGTATAAGTATCACCTGTGTGCAAACATATGTAGATATTTGAAGTTTTAAGTCAAGTTTATTTACACTATAGTGATGACAGAAAAGATACCACAATGATATCTCTAAATGTTAATTTTATCCTCCACCAAAGTATTTGTAGGAACTTACACGTTAAAAATATTCAGGTTATACCACATAGTCAGCAGCACTTGACATTTTCAAGCTATTTATTTTCAATTTTCTGAAATGAAATGCTATTTAATCCCTTGACTGTGATCATCATATAAAGCCCCATTGGGCAGCTCTGGTAAAGACAATGTTTTCAGTGAAATTTTCTGTGAAGAAAAGGAAAGCAAAGGGACAGGTCAAAGAAAAAATGGAATACTTGAGGAAGGCTAACTTTATAAAAAAAGGAGGTTGATTTAGCTTGCAGTTTTGGAGGTTCAAGGGCATGTTGCTGGCAGTGGCTCAGTTTTGGTGAGACCTTTTTTATCTGTGTCATGACAGGAGAACACTTGTTTGGAAAATATCACATCAACAAAGGAAGCCAGAAACACAGGTGTCAGCCTTAGGCTTTGACAACAACTTGCTCTCTGGAGAACTTACTGTAGGATAGCAGGATTCCTTTCCAAGGATAGCACCTCCAGTTACCTAATGACCTCCCAGTAGGCCCTAAATGTAGAAGGTCCATCATTTCCCACATCACCACACTCTGGACCAAGCTTTCCAAATCTGATTCTTTGGGGGACAAACAACACCCAGACCATAGCAGTCATGAAAAATAGCCTATGTATACTGTTTTAGGGTTTTTAAACATAGGCTGATGACATCAAGTTCATTTAAAATATTCTTTATGTCTTTCATGTACATATTGATTTTCTGTTTATATTATTTTTTCTGTTATTGAGTGAAAGTTGAAATCTCTGACTATAATAGCAGTTTCATTCATTCATCTCTGCAGTTTTATCAGGTTTTCTTCATGCAACTGAAAGAGCTCTTGTTAAACACATAAGTTAGGAAAGCTAATGAAAGGTATGTTCTGTGTGAAAGGCTCTTTTACTATAATCCTGGGATGGGGAGATGAGAGAGGGAGGGAGGAGTGCAAAGGAAAAGGGGGATATTAATGCTTTAGGGTACACTTGATTCCCATGAGAGCCAAATTAGTCAGAAGTCAGTGTTTCTAAAATCTCTTCTTCTTCCTTAATAAGCAAATGGATTTTTTTCAATATTGTTAGATATTTTTGTAGAGATAAAAAGAATCTTGTCGTTGCATTATGTTTGGAAATTCCAGAGCAGTTTTAGCTTTCTTTGGATACTACAAAATTATATTCTAAAAGGAAAGCAAAGGTTGTTTTAAACATAAATGAGGTATTGCTTATCTCATAAAATATAAAGTGTAATTGTTTAAAATGATGGCCTAAGAATAATAATGTATGACTATTCCCTCTATCATGAACTATTTCAAATTATTGTTGCAGAAAAAAGTTGAACAATAGGAAATGTAATAAGGTGATATTTCCTTTTTTAAAGATAGCATAAATTAAACACATTCTGAAGTTTTAAAATGAAAAAATTAGTAGTTATTAATTTGAATATGTTTTCTTCATAGATAAGGTAATAGGGTAATGCTTAACCAAATGCCATAATGTAAGATTATTTTTCATGATGATCTGGCGGAATGCAATGACATATTTACAACATATTTTAACAATACTACTGAATATACCTATTAATTGTGAATAGACCCAAATGCATTGCTTTAGGCAAATTCCTTCAACAAATATGAAATATTCAATATTTTTTAAAAATTCTATACTTTGGGATAATATATTATATAATTAAATTTATATGAAGCTCATATTCTAGAAAAAAACCAAAACAAAACAAAAAATTTTCAAGCAGTATCCAAATTGCAAATTATAGGAACACATTCTATTTGAATATTAACCAAATATAATTGAGCCTTAGGCTACTTGTGATTTGAATAATTTGGAAAAATGTTTATGCAGCCTTAAGTGAATTATCTAAGGCAGTCTGATAGAATAATAAGCTAATGTGAAAAATATTCAAGCTGGTAAATAAATTTACAAATCATGTGTTAGTATTATGTGTGTTAAAAAGGAAACGTTAAGTCCAAATATCAAAGAACACATTTCTTAAAATAAGAAATCAAGAAGGAAAAACTGACATAAGAGCCACATCCCCAGGAATCGCTGCGCATCCCAGAGGACATGTTTTTCCTTATCTCCGGGAACACAGAGCAATGGCTTTGTCATTCTCTGGAGGCAAATATATTTGATAAATGCTTCTATTAATTGATTTCAAAAATTAACTACTAATCCAGAGCTTTTGATTATGAGTGCTGCTAATCAATTTATTTGATAGCAAGCTTTCAGCAGTTTGTAAATTAAAAATTGCCAACATTTTTCCAAGTTGGAGTAATTAACAGATTTATCCTAGTTGTGAAAAAGCAAGATCTTCACTTTTAATTTCCTCTTGACCTGCTTCTCTCTCCACAGGGTCTCCTTTAGAGATTCTTCAGAAGGAGAAAATTAAAATGTTGTCAACAGATTAAAACATTATTTAGCCCAGAGGAAGTTTTTTCAGGGCCTGCACTTATGTAGAGCCATTTTGAGATGACTTTCATGGGGAAAATCTTCCTCCAGATAGCTGGCTTGTGCTCCACACTAATGCATGTGGAAGAAAATTGTCTCCTGAGCAGGATCAAAATGCTGACATCATTACTCCTGACTCCATTATCTAGTGGCGAACCAAAGAGTGGCAGCCAAACAGTCTGACTCCCTGCTCGTTCTGTCTTGTGGCTACACATTTTTATCCACGCAAAGGGCAGATCAAGAACAAAATGTTATCAGCCTAAATTTGTATTAAATTGTTCGGAACTACTTGACTGGAGGAAAAATGAGATTTTAGAGACCCCAAATTATGGATCTGTATCTTTCAAACCAATCATGGAATTATTTTTGCCAGATTCTTCTGCCATTAAAATCAGTACAGACCAAGTTATTACTTATTAGTTGAGTGTGAGTGACATTTGGATCTCATAACTTTTTGACATAGATTCACAATTTTATGTGCAATATATAGAATGCATGTCTATTTTCCTTACAAGTATTAAATCTGTACACAATTTTAGACGGATGGTATGTGGGACCTTTGAACAAAGCAATGAAAAATTTTTCCATAAGCTTATCCGTAAAATCACAAAGAGAAATCAGAAAACAATTATATGGGAAGAATATGGAAATTTTAAAAAATGTGTCTTTTTAGAGTTCCATAGAATAGAGGCATAATATTCCTGCTCCCTAATATGTATGATCTTCTCCACATTTTTTGAGAAAACACCATCATAAGAATTACTGTAAAGGATTTTACAGCTGTAATTAAGTTTCAAATTAGTTGTTTTTAAATTAGGGATATAATTCAAGTGGTCTAAACTAATCAGATGAGCCCTTAAAAAGTACTAGGTGGGGGCTGAAGAGGTGACTCAGCAATAGAGCCATTGGCTGACATGCTTGAGGACCCAGGTTCCATCCCCAGAACCATATACTCAACTAAGTGTTGGAAGAACAAAAAACAGATGGAAAAAAATAAAAATCAAGTCTTTCTCTCTCATTTTTTCTCTCTCTTTAAAAATAAAAGAAGTACTGGAATGCTCTTTGTGGTAGAAACTAAGCCAGATAAAGACTCTCAATGTAAAGGGATTTAGATTTGAAAGAGGGAGCCATTTGGCAAAGAGAGGGAGAAATCTAGGAAAAGAGGTTAACCCATGGCTGATATTCAGCAAAATGGTGAGTATCTTAGTGCCACAAATGCAGGGAAGCAGATATTGCCAAGTATGTGAATAACCTTGGAAGTATATATTCCTTTAGTCAAATCTCCAAAAGCTAACACATGCAGCTAACAGCTTGATTTTAGTCTTAACTCATCCTGAGTAAACTACACAGCTACACTTTAAAAAAAAATTAAGGAGTTGAGTTATTGTACAATCACAAATGCATAAAGAGTAACAATATGATATGCATTTGTTCATAAACCAGAATTACCCCCAAATTGCAAACACCCCAGTCTTTTGATTCTTCTATATTTCACCCCTACAAGTGATACAAATGTATAGATTGTGAATTTTCTGGAATTAAATGATTGCATAGTATTATTTGGATTCTGAAGGGTGGGGGATAAAGAGTATACTACAATGTAGTATATTACATTGTTGATTGTCACCCTAGATCCCTTCCTATCCTCCCTTCCAATCTACCCCCACACATCTATGGTTCCCTTAGATTATGTGTTCCTATACCTTTGCTGAGTCTGGGTTTTGCTGTAGCCTCCGCAAATGAGGGAAAACATTCAAACCTAGAGTGTCTGGGTTTGACTAACAGTATGCTAGTATTTTTATCTCCCCACAACCCCTCCAGCATGTTACAATTGTTTATATTCTTCATCTTTGCCAATCTGACTGGAATGAGGTGAAATCTTAATGTAGTTTTGATTTGCATTTTTCTGATTACTAATGATTTAGAGCACTTTCTCATGTATTCATTGGCTTGCTCAACTTCCTCTGTTGAGAAGCTTCTGTTCAGCGCTTTAGACCATTTATTGATCAGATTGCTTGTGTTTTTGATATCCAGTATTTAAATTCTTTGTAAATTTTGGATATTGGTCTCCTGGCAGAGGAATCATGGACCATGATGATCTCTCATTCTGTAGGTTGTCACTTGACAACTTTGACCAATTCCTTGGCTGAGCAAAAGCTTTTTAATTTAATGACATCCCACTCATGGATATTTTGCTTTAATTCTTTCTTTTTAAGAAAGCCTTTGCCTACTCCCAAATGCTGAGGTGTTACTCCTAATTTTTCTTCTAGCAGTTATATGGAAGCTAGTTTAATTCCTAGTTCCTTGATCCATTTTGATTTGATTTTTGTGCAAGGTGAGAAAGATCTAATTTCAATTTCCTACACATTTCTCCAGTTTGTCCAGCACAATTTGCTGAATAGGCTGTCTCTTCTTCATGTTATATTTTAACCCCCTTTGTCAAGATCAGATGTTTAAAGATTTGTGGGTTTGTGTCAGAGACTTCTATTGTTTTCCATTGATTTTCATGCCTATTTTGATACCAATACCACACTGCTTTTGTTAATACATTTCCATAGCATAATTTTAGATCTGGTATTGCAAACCTTCCAGTTTTGCCTTTCTTGCTTAGTAGTGTTTTGGCTATTCTGGGTCGCTTGTTATTCCAAATGAATTTTAGAATTGCTTTTTCTATATCCACAAAGAATGACATTGATATTTTGATGGGGATAGCATTGAATTAGTATAGTGCTTTGTATAGAGTGGCCATTTTAATTATATTAATCCTGCCTAACCAACAGCATGGAACTTCTTTCCATCTTCTCAGTCTTCAATTTCTTTTTTCAATGCTTCATAATTTTTGTTGTAGAAGTCTTTTACTTCCTTTGTTTGATTAATTCACAAGTATTTTATTCTTTTTGAGGATATTGTGAACGGGATCAATTTCCTGATTGCTTCTTCTGCCCTATTATTGTTAGTGTATACAAAAGTTATTGATTTGTGGTTGTTGATCTTGTAGATTGCCACTTTGCTATACCTGTTCATAAGCTCAATCAGTTTTCTGGTGGAGCTTTTTGGATTTTCCAGTATAGGATCATGTTGTCAGCAAAAATGGATAGTTTGACTTCTTCTCTTCCTGTTCTTATCCATTTTCATTTCCTTCTCTTGCCTGATTGCTCTTGCAGGATCTCAAGAACTATACTGAATAAAAATTATGGGAGTGAACAGTTTTGTCTTGTTCCTGACTTCAGTGGAAATGCTTTCATCTTTTCTCCATTTAACATTACACTACCTGAGGGTTTGGCATATATTGTCATATAGTTAAAATACATTCAATTTATCCTTATCTTTAGAGTTTTAAGCATAATTAGGTGCTGAATTTTGTCAAAGATCTTTTCCTGCATCGATTGAGATAATCATATGTTTTTGTCCTCAATTTTGTTTAAGTGATGAATCACATTTATTGATTTGTGTATGTTGAACCAGTCTTGCATCCCTGACATGAAACCCACTTAATCATAGTGAATGATCTTCTTAAAGTGTTTTTTAATGCAATTTGCTAGAACTTTATTAAGGATTTTTGCATTGATGCTCATTAGGGATATGTTCATTAGGG
Organism: Aplodontia rufa; assembly: GCA_004027875.1. Taxonomy (NCBI): domain Eukaryota; kingdom Metazoa; phylum Chordata; class Mammalia; order Rodentia; family Aplodontiidae; genus Aplodontia; species Aplodontia rufa. Next base: position 33,811 of record PVKS010002676.1, on the reverse strand, counting down.
TCTGTAGTTTTCTTTCTTAGATGTGTCTTCATTGAATGTTGGTATCAGAGTGATGGTTGCCTCATAAAAAGTGTTTTGAAGAGTTTCAATTTCTTGGAATAGCTTAATAAGGAGAGGGATTAGCTCCTCCTCATAGGTGTGGTAAAACTCAACAGGGAATACATCAGGTCCTAGGCTTTTCTTCTTTGGAAGGCTTTTGTTTGCTGTATGGATTTTGGTGTCTGTTATTGAGCTGTTTAAGGTTTTGACATCATTCTGCATCAATTTGAGGATATTGTATGTATCTAGAATTATTTCCATGTCTTCCAGATTATCTATTTTAAATGAGTATAGTTTTTCAAAATATGCTCTTATAATTCATTGGATTTCCATGGAGCCAGTGTTGAGCACTCCTTTTTCATTGATGATTTTGTTGATTTGCTTCATTTTCCTCTTTCTTTTAGTGAGATTGGCTGGGGTTTATTTTTCAAAGATCCAGCTCCTTGTTTCATTTTTTCTTTTTATTGTTGATGTTGTTGCTGTTCTCAATTTCATTGAGTTCAACTCTGATCTTAATTATTCCTGCCTTCTGCTGGGATTGAACTTAGATTGGTCTTCCTTTGGCAGGAATTTGAGGATTGAACTTGTTTATTTATAATCTCTCATAATTTCTAATGTAATCATTCATTACTATAAATTTTTCCTATAAGAATGCTATCATGGGCTGGAGCAGTGATCATTAGTTATGGTGCTTGCCTGGCACATTCAAGGACATGAGTTCAAACCCCAGCACCATGTACACAACCAAGAGCAATGAAAGGCACATGAAAAACTAAATAAAATTGATTCTCTCTTTCTCACTGTCTCTCTCTCTTAAAAAATGCTTTTGTGCTGTCCCAGAGGTTTTGATATATTATGTCTTCATTCTCCTTCACTTCCAAGAATTTCTTGTTTTCTGCTCTCATGTCTTCTTGGATCCATTCTTCATTTAAGAGGGTTTTATTCAATCTTCTTGTATATGTGTATCTCCTGATATGATTTTTGCTATTGCTAGGATCATGGAATCATGGTCTGATAGGATACATGGAATAATTTCTATTTTTTTGTATTTGCTGAGATTTCCTTTGTGAACTAGGATATGATCTATTTTGGAAAAGGATCCATGTGGTACTCAGAAGAAAGTATGCTCAGCCAATTTTGAGTGGAATATTCCGTAAATGTCTATTAAGTCCATTTGATTTATGGAGTTGTTTAGATGATCTCTTTATTGTTTTTTGGATTTGTTGATGTATCTATTAGTGATAGAGTAGTATTAAATTCTCCCAGTATTATCTTTGTGTTCCACAAGTGGTTTTATGTCATGGAGTAATTTATCCACATACCTAAGAGCATTGGTGTTTGTAGTGTAGAGATTTATTATGGTTATAACTTGTTGATGTGTTGTTCCCTTTATAATGATGTAGTTGTCGTCTTTATTTCTTCTGACTAGTTTATGGTTGAAATCTTCTTTGTCGGATATAAGGATTGCAACACCAGCTTGTTCATGGGTCATAATCCTGGTAGATTTTTTTTTCTGTCCTTTCACCCTCAATCTGTGAATGCCTCTGGCTGTAAGATGGGTCACCCGTATACAGCATATTGTTGGATTTTATTTCTGATCCAATCTGCTTATCTGTGTCTTTTGATTAGTGCATTGAGACCATTCACATTCAGTGTTAGGAGAGTTATGTGGTTATGATTCATAGTCATTGTGTTCTATAAGTATTTTCTGTATTTTCATGGTTATCTGTTGATAATGTTTACCTTTATTGAATTACCTCTGTTTGTGGGTTTTGGGGAGTGTTTATTTGTTGTTCTATCAGGAGTTTATCTTTGAGGATTCTTTGTAATACGGGTTTTCTGTTCATGAATTGCAAGTTTGATCTTAATGTGAAATGTTCTTATTTCTCCTTCGAATTTGAAGCTCAGCTTTGCTGGGTACAGTATTCTCAGCTGGAGAATGTCATCATTCAGAGATTGAAATATCTCCTTCCAGGATAATCTTGTTTCTAGGGTCTTAGTTGAAAAGTCAGTGGCAATCCTTATAGTTCTCCCTCTGAATGTGAATTGGGGGTTTTGTCTTCTCCCTTACTCAGGTTGGGCTATTGAGTTCAGAAGTTGAGTTCAGAAGCCGAATCCCTAACCTGTGAAATGTTAGTGTCCCTAGGATTTCCAGCTCCTCATGAGCTAATGAGAGACCATCAATATAAACAACCAATGCACACAATAAATGATATTTAATTGATTATTTTGTAACAACTATACCTACTATGATGTTAACATCTACCTATGAAAAGAATGCTACTGCTAGCCATTACTTTCGACAAGAATAGTATTCAACTATCACCTATGTCAGGCTTCAAAGCATACAATAGTTACTGAGTTTGGCATTCATAGCAGTAATGTTTACAAGGCATTAATGGTAGGGCTGTTGAATTGTGTAAATTAATTGCACCGAAGAGGTGATAAGCTTACAAATTCCTGAGAGAAGTAAATGTAAAAAGAAGTGAGAGTGGAGGTTGAAATATCCAAGCATGAATAGAGAGAAAGTAGAGGAGGTGAAGGATTAGCTGGGCGGGGTAGGGGACAGAAGGAGAAGAGACAGAGGTACAAAAGTAGAGGAAGGGTCAAAGATTATTAATAGAATTTGAGTGATACCTTAAGAAAGGGGAGAAGGAAGTAGAGGAAAATCTTGGAATGGGGGCCCAACACAATTCAAATACTAAATGTACTGATCAAACTTCCAAACTTTAGCAGGCAGGGCAAGGATAAATCTGTACACTGAAGAAAATACTCAGGAATGAAGGGATTACAGAAATAAGAAGAAAAGGGGGAAAGTAAAGAGGAAAAAAGTGGGAAAAAAACCCCAAAAGAAAACAATACCAAAAAAACACAAATAAAAAAAAGAACAACAATAACAAAAAACACAGCTAGTATGTTTATATGTCCATGCACCAATCAACTTCTCCATATGGCATGTAAATGCACATTAAAAACAGGAAACAATATTTTCTTGATTAAAAATTGGAACTATGTTCACTGAGGTTGCCTCTCTACACATTGGGAGCAGATATTCACTGTCTGCCTGAGTTTTTTTTTTTAGCAGGATCTCTCAGTCTGGAATAATGTGATCTCAAGTAGAGGACTAGGTGTCTAGCTCAGTCTCCGGGGTTTTCTGGTAGAGACTACCCTGAAGAGATCAGGTTAATGAATGCCCCAGTGGCTGGCCTTTGCAGCCTCCCTGGGGATCTGAAACTCAGGTGACTCCCTGGATTTTGTGCACAGGCTGTTGAATACAGAGCAATGCTCCTTCTGCTGATTGCGCACACAGTACCTACAGGTTTTCTGTCTTCAGACTGTGGTCTCTTGAGTATTCCTGTCCCACCTTAGCTTTTCACATGGGCCTTCCACCTGAGGGTGGGGATGGACAAGGCTGATCTAGGCTCCCCTACACTCCACTAACCCGAATTCCCCTGAGATGAATAAAGACTGGGCCTGTCCCATGCCACCTCTTCTGGGTTCAGCCTCTGATCTATGGCTGGCTCCTGGAAGAATTATGTAGTAGCCTGCTCTAAATTGCTGTCTCCTTCCTGCCAGACAGTCTGTTCAAAATGACTCCTGATTCTGCTACTTGCAGGCAGCCAAGACACACTGTTCTCCCTTTTGCAGAGGAGGTGCAGTGAGGGTGTCTCCAGTCGGGCCCAATACACTGCTCCTTATAGAACTTGGCTTCTCTGCAGCAGATAGGATTGCACATTATGGCTCAGCTTCTTCTGCACTCACTTGCGGATTGGAGCAATGGCAGTCCCAGATGCCATGTTCCAGTTGGCACAGATATAATCCCTCTTTACAACTTGCTGCACCCAAATCTCTGACCCTCCAAAACTCTCCCCTAACTATTGTTGTATTCCAGTGATGATTTCCCCCTAAATACAGCTTGCAACAATGGAGTGAAGCTCTCTTAGAGTTTTTTCATCCAGTCATGGAACCAACCGAATGAGAAGCAGCTTTCCTTAGTTTGCAATCTTGGAATCTAAGGAACCATACTTTTTTCAAAATTCTGTCTTACACATATAGGACCTAATAATTAGTTGCTTTAAATCAGCAAATTTGTTGTGATACGTTGTGCAGTAATAAAATTCAATACAATATCAAGTATCTATCATCTGGGAAATTCATGAAGTATCTTGATGTGTTGCTAAATTAAATAATATAAAAATAAATTACTGTACAATGTAAATTATTATAAATATAAATAATTATGAAAATCAAATGAAATTTTGTACTACATAGTATTGGAAATGTCTGCTATTGTCATGGTATAGTTTCCTATTAGTACCATAACACATTGCCAGAAATTTAATGCATTGAAATAACAAAAATTAGAAGTTCACACTTCTGATACTGGTCTCACCAGGCTAAACCCCAGCTGCATTTCTCTTTTTTCTAGAGGCTGGAAAGGAATACTGTTTCTTTGTTTAATCAGGTTGTTGGCAGAATTCAGTTCCTTGCAACTGTAGGACTGAATCTTCTTACAATTTTTATAGGTCAGAGTGTGACACAGGGGTTTAAGTCACAATTCAAGGTCTTGGAAGGGAGGAGTTCTTTTTGGAGGTCTGTGGGGAGAGTCAGTATCCTTGTCTTTCCCCAGCTTCAGGAGGTCTCCACTTTTTTTGCCCTATGGACCCTTATTTCATGATAAGGGTGTGTTAAGAAACTGTTCATGGTGCAATAAGCTTCATTCTGATTGGTTGTTATTTAACAATCCAAATAAGACTTGAGGGAAGGAAGTGAAGTCTCCAGAAAGCTCAGGAAAGAGGAAAGTATTTTTACACTTCATAGCAGTGTTCTATAGGACATAGGGATTGATTTAACACAGTGTGAAGGAGAGGAATGAGACTGCAATTTAGAAAATTTATGTTGCCATTAACAATAAACAAGATCATAAAAGATAACAGATTTGGAATGAGATGAGTGCATTTTTTCATTTTGAGGTGACAGCAAACCACACAGCAGGCATTTGAATAAATAGTACATTTTGACATTTGAGAAGGATAGACCACAAAATGAGAATCCCCACACTTGTGAATATCACGATGACACAAAAGTCATCTATTTGACTGTATTAACTCCCATTAGAATGTTAGGAATGTTTTTGAATTGCAAACTGCATGGCTGCTTCGCAGAAGCAAGTCACACTTCCTCAGAATAAGTTAGATAATACATGTTAAATCTTGAAATGCCAAAGTACTACTATATTGGATGAAAGTATCAGTAAGCTTGCAGAAAAAGCAGCTTGAAATAAAAAATAAGCACATTTAAATATTATTCTAAAATGAAATTAAATATGATTAATAATTTGGGAACATATTTGAAAAAATAGGTCTCCACAAATCTATTCCTTAATGTGCTAAAAGTTTAGCAATTTAGATGTATAAAAACTAATATATTTTTTCTAAACATTCATTATATAAATATATATATGAGCACAACTCCATTACTTTATTTCTACCCAAATATTAATATTAAAATATAATTTTATGAATAAATGTATATGCCTCCATATCTAGACACATAGTATGAGAAAGAAAAAGATCCTGATTTTGTAAAATCACAATAGAGTACATTGCTTTAAAATACAGAAGCCCTATTATCATTATGCTATACCAAATTTTCTGCTTTCCTCCAACCATAAAATTGGAAAGGTTAGACAAGTCTAATGGATATATTTATTCACGTACGAATATCCTAGGAAGAATTCTCAGAAATGCTACAAGCATAATAAAAATTAAAATAAAAAATACAATCCTCAGAATATTCATTAGAAGCAAGTACATTTTTCAATGTCTTTCTTAAATTCCTTTTGTCTTTTCTCATCAAATTCATAGTTGACAATTTTCCATTTAGTCAGGAATCATCATCTTAGACTAGCAAATAGGAGATGGAGTATAGAAAAACATTTAAGCCAATCTTTTCACTGTGGTGGGGGAGAGTCAGGAATATTCAAGAGGAAAAAAATGATGCAAATAGAATAATTAGTTCTAAATTACAATTTGGTAGGCCACTTCAACTCAAATCTTTTTCTCAAATCACATTGCATGTGTGACAGTATAATTATATTTCCTACTTATAAACATTTCTTTCTGAAATTCATTACCTCCAAAGGGTTTGAATATCATCTTGGAATTAGTTTTGAATTATACTGCTTTAAAAAGCATGTTTTAAAAATGCTAATGCCCAGTTTTGAGCTGAAAATAATTTTATAGAACAAAAGTCTTCACTTTTGTCCTTAGTAATAAGAGAGAAAATTTATAAGAATTATTTGTAAGCATGTTGAGTAGCTTCTCTTAATATTTTTGAAATGGAATACATGGAATATACTTCTTTTTTTTATATAATAGTCACTAACCAATCAAGAACATGAGGGATTAGTGTATGTGTTTTAAGATAAGTTATATAGCATGATGAAAGGTTTGCAGCGTATCCATACCTGCATGTGGACATAATAATTCAAAAAAGTGACATGTAGCTGTCTCTTGGTGGAAATGGAACAGCTTGTGAATGTTAGGAGTAACTGTGAACGGACATTAAGAGAAAAGAGGTTGCCTATGAGGATGACAAACAACGGGTGTGTATTAAAAGTCTATAATGGGAGTTGTTCAAAGTTTTCCCCAAGAAATGTTTGTCCAGACTCAGAAATCAAGAAATGGCAAAAGTCAAAGTACAGAGGAATTGGAAGACAGGAGTGTGGAGTCAGAGGGAATTTGCTTAAAATAGATTATGAAGTCAATGGAATGATGAAAGGAGTGAGTGGATGAGAAAGACTGAAATATAAAATCATTGGAAAACGTAGAATTGCCTAGATATGTTTTGGAATTAAATGAAATGTGACTTGCTCCTTCATAGTAACCTTGCAATTTACAATTCAAAACTTCCTCAGTCTTTTCTCTTGTTATTTATCCCTCAACAAATAATTTCTTAGGTACTCCTCATTTTTTGCAGAATTAAGAAATAATGTCACTTTTTCTTAGTTCAATAAACCCTTATACAGCATTCTTATTGCTTCCATAGAGAATTTCAAGGAAAATTCCATGTGATCTAAGTGCTCATATTTGTGGCGATAGAGTTGTTCATAGTATCCTTTTATATCTTTAACATTTTTAATGCCTATAGAATTCTAATTGTAATATTGGCAACTTTCAGGGGAGGGAAGCATTCCATATTCTGATTAATCTTGTAGTGGTCATATGTTGTGAGCTCTGACTTTTTTAGGGTGTTTCAGAGCCTCCTCATCCATGAATGTGAGAGAGGAAAGTGAAATGAAGCAGCTGATTGGGAATTTCCCTCCACAGGAAAGACATAGCTGTGTAAAATTCTTTTCTCTTGGAGAAAAGGATTATCAACAGGAAAGTGCTGTTCTATTTTAAACCTTTTGTTTGTTTGTATCTCTTTCCTGTTACCAGAGCCATAAAAGAATTTTTCTTGGCCCATCTCCCTAAATCTATGTAGTTCTGGAGGTTAAATTCATAAAAGTTTTTTTGAAGCCTAAGACAGTGGCAACCAAGTATTTCTCACTCTAGTACAAATTCAGCCTCTAGAAATTCTCCAAATTGCCATGTAACTGCTCAGTGTGCCCTCGGTGTTTTTTTCTCTATGTAAACATATTTCCATTTGTAATTCTTGTATTCTCCTGTTTCTCATGTTGTCCATGTGTGTGTGGCTATGCGCTGCTACCTCAAAGCACAGATAGGCATAAGAAAGTCACTGATAGGCAGTTTGTTCAGTTTCCTGGTGATGTAAGGATGAGGATGACTACTTCCATGATTTTTATACATTAGAGCTGAAACCAGATTTTTTTTAAAGAGAGAGACAGAGAGTTGAGAGAGAGAGAGAGAAACAGTTTTTAACTGGTTTTTCATGTGGCTTTCATTGATCCAAGACTTTGTTGTGGACATGGTGCTGGGGTTTGAACTTGGGTACTTGTGCATGCCAGGCAAGCGTTGTAACTGCCAAGACACTGCTCCAGCCCCAGGATTGTTTTGATAAATATTTAAGCATAAATTGCTTGATTCTAACACATCCATTTAAAATTCTTCAATGACTCCCAGTTACTCATAGAGTACAGATGAAACACCCTAATGTCGTTGTTTCATCCTTCTTAAGATGAGAGCCTTAAACCTTCAACTTGTCTACTTTTATGCATCCTTCAATTCCAACATTAACTTTCTGAATTCATAAACATTCTAAGCATTCAAATTTGTCTCAATTATTTGTTCACTTTGATAGCAGCTTCCAAGCATTTTTATTAGAGAATTTATTTTGCTACTGTAATTGATTGGTTATTCTTTCTGTTCTCCATGGAAGAGAATAAGAACCTTGAGAAGAGATAGTTTTACCTTTTAATCTCTGTACAAGAGCAGTGACTAAGTGACAGTAAAGGTAATTTTGAATGAACCACACAAGGAGGAGCTACATTTAATTTGGTTATGGATTAGGAGGAGGTGGGTGGGTAAAGCACATAAATTTTGTCTTTATCCCAGTGTCTGGAAGGATATAAAGTCCATAGCCCTTCATTCAGAAGAAGTGGTGACATACATAACTGCATGCTTTGTAGATTGTTGTTTGAAAAAGATAGCTTTAACCTGAGAAAGGAGCAAAAGTTAAAGATTTCAGCCTTCACATATGAAAACACTTGTGTATTTTTTCTAAATATGTTACTGCTGACTTACAAGAAAGGCCAAAAACTAAAAAAGGAAATCCTTTCTACTTTTTCTGGTATTTACTTAATTACTATAGCTTTGCATTAACCTATATTGCTTATTTAACTGGTTTCAGAAAAAAATCTTAATAATTTGTAGAGTGCATATTTATATTATTTATCATGGTAAGATTATTTAATTTTCCCTCTTTTATTGAATATACAGATTCCTGAAACCTATGTATTTTTTACTGACCTTTAGCTTTAAAGTCCTTGAAAGATGTAGGAAGTGCCCAAGCCTTTCCTGGGTAGGAAATTTTGCATTTGAAATGCTGAGTCAGCTGTAAGATATGTTGAATCAGATTGAACTTGATTACTTTCCATCAACTATCTATCATAATATTTTATGATAGGCCACTTACTCTAGCAAGGACAGCAATAAATTGTTTATAGAATAAATGTTCCTTAGACACTTGTTTGAAATGTTTGGATACTAATCATGGAACAGTTTAGTTCTTGTAGTGGAATGATGTCAGCAGTATAAAAATGATCTCACTGTTCTTGCTGTAACGGAAGACCCATCTTAGGATTCTGCTTTTACTTCTGACCAATTGTTTAAATTCATTTAGAAGCTAGGAAAAAAATTAATAAAACACATCCATATAAATAATTACTAGATTTGATTTCAAATCATTAGTAGGCATTATTCTTTTAATTTTCATAAAAAGGACACCATTGAGGAAGTGTACATTTCCATATGATTATGTGTCTGATGTTACACCTAGAGTTAACCTCAAACCCTATTTGTGCTTACCACTTCCACATTCATCCTGTTTGTACATTGACTCTTTGGCTAAGTTCTGTTTTATCATCTTTCCTTCCCTCTGCCATACATGTCCAGAAAATGACAGCTGTAGGAGAGTGCTCTCGTTTAGCTCCCTCAATATCCATGCATGTTCATAGAGGATTTGCCAAGTGAGGAACTGAGCAAAATGCCTTGTTTGATTATAGTCAGTCTGTATCATTTACACTTATGTCTTTTTTCCTCCTTCCCTCAGACAAAGACAGTCTCTCAAAAGGTGTTTTTTTTGGGGGGATATGACATTAAAAATTTATTTTCCAACAGACAGGCAACATCAGCATGTCCTACAGGGGTTTTAATAGATCACACATTCATTAGCCATTGTGAGCTCAACAGTGAGAGCCACTGGTGTGCTCTCTGTAACAACATCCCTGTCGCAGTGTAAACAGGTACTATTTCCGTGTTCACTTACAAGTCCAGAAGGAAAGGCACAACTTGGCAAAAACATTTTGTGAATTGATGTGTTTAATATATGAGTATTTCTCAATATTAAGTAAAAATTAATATTTTTTAGTTTCAAAATTAGCTCCTTTTTAGTCCTAGAACATGAATCAATTTTAATTAGTTTCTGGTGTTATTAGGCATCCAATTAGAAATAAAGTGATTCTAATTATCAAGTGGAAGCTAACAATCGCTTAATATGTTAGATGAAGGTATTTAAGGTGGTATATTTTTATTAATATTACTTTTTAAGATATGCCTTATAAAATATTCATAATGCACTCTTAAGTGAGTGAATAGTTTTAAAACATTTTCCTTGGGCTGGAGCAGCGGCTTGGTGGTTACAGCACTTGCCCTGCATGCGTGACTACACGAGTTCAAACCCCATCACCATGTACACAACCAAGACTCAGAGCAACGAAGTTCACCTGAAAAACTAAATAAAAATTGTTTCTCTCTTTCTCTTTCTCACCATCCCTCTGTCTTTAAAAACAAAAACAAAAACATTTTCCTTGCAACACTTAGAAGTTCTGATGTTTGATGTTATACTTAAGTCTCCTGAATTAAATAATTTGCACAAAATATATAAAATAACTTTTCAGATATGAACATTGCATTCACCCTGGGTTCCTTACTAAGATAAGTTTTCAAAATCATCCCAAGAAGAGAATGGTGATTTCTTTGACTGTGGAAACAGATTAGAGTTCAAGACTACTAAAAGAACTGGAATTTGGAGAACAGATTTATTAGAGAGGCACTGTGTCAAAAATATCCCTTGACTCCTTCAAGCATGCGTCTATGCAAGAATAACTGTTAGATGGTTGAGAGAAACAAGTCTTAGAGGTCACATTTGTTAAGGAAGTATTAGAGTTCTCACCGATGTGAAAGTTACTTAACTAGTCTAGATTTTGGCAGATAGTCCAGATGAGTCAAACTCTTTAAGAAAGGATCACATGGTGCTTAGAACTAGATTGGATTTACTCCAATTAGACCTGAGAATATATCTCAGTATGATCCCAGTGAAACAGGAAATTTACTACCTGCCAGAATACCATGGGGTAGAGGAACAAAACGTGATCGAGAGGTTCAAAGCGATAGCTTACAGAAGTCCAACATTACCTTTAAAAAATACACATGTGCAAAAGCAGGACACTGTAACACACTTAAAGGTGAATAGTATCAGACACAAAGATAACCTCTATGTGGCAAAAGACAGAAGTTCAAAATTAAATTCAATACACTAATAAAAATGAGAAAAATGGTCTAAGGGGAAGAAAATGTTGAGAATTTCAAGAATTAGAATCTATTAAATATATCAGTTTTCTAGTCTTGAACTTGAATATATTTAAGCTATCAAAAATTGCATGGGTTTAATAGAAGACTGGAATTATGATTAATAAATCCAGATATGTAATTATAATTATTCAAGTCACAGTAAAAGAAAAATAAAAGTATTACAGAAGTTTGGGATACAGTTAAAGGCATTCTAACCTATGAGTAATCCAAAAGGGAAAGGAGAAAGTGGCCAGAAGCAGTAGTTGAGGAAAACATGATGGTTACAGTTATCCCTGCTTGTTTAAGGATATTTTCCCCCAAATTTGAGCTGAGAAAACTCCAATTAGATCAACTATATACATAAACAAACTTAAAGACACCAAGGACAACAATCTACAAACCAAAGACAAAGAGGAATTTTGAAAAGTAGATTTAGGAAAAAATGAGAACACAAGAATTAGAGATCTGAGTAAGAACAGCTTTAGTTTTTGTCATTCTTGTTAAGTGACTAGTTTCTTGGTTATATGCTTACTGTGAAACAAAAACAAATATGGATATTTTGTCTACACATATAAATATATGATAAAATACATACTTAAATGGCAAATGTCTTTATTTTTAGGTACTAAAAGTATTCCTTTAGATAGCTTTCCCGGTGTGAGTGCTGTGGGAGTGTGTGTGTGTGTGTGTGTGTGTACGCATACTTCTTTGTGTTTTTCTGTATTTTTTATATTTTGTTATTGTTCTGAAATTGACATATATAGTTTTAATCTGATTTGACAGCATTATATTTAATGACTAACTGCAATCGTTTTCCCACTGTTTGACATTTAAGTTGAGAGTGCTAGATCAAGTAGAACACATTCTTACTAAGTTGAAAAAGAAATATTTTTGGTCAGGAAGTATTTAGTTGTTCCCAAATATCAAGTCACCCACATTAATGGAAATTTGCCATAATTTGCCTATATTCACCTCAGCTTTCCTTAGATGTGGGTGTGCAATAAGAGTCTCTCTACTTCTTTTATTGAATTCTGCCCAACCTACCCAGAAAATAACTTACCCAAAAATTTGCATATGAAGTTGGATTCCTTTCTTATTTTTCAAAATTTTTATTAAGAAATTTAATTATTCTACAATAAAAATGCATATAAAGTAACAATATTATATGTGTATATTCTTAAATCAGAATTACCCAATAAATCCCTCCCTATTCTCGCTCTCTCTCTCCCCCCTCCTCCATCTGCCCCCTCCGCCCTCCTCCCTCATAGATATCTATGATTGTCCTAGATTATGTGTTACTCTACCTTTGTTGGGTCTAATACATGAGATTCACTATCTTTCACACAGGCCTGGGTTTAGCTCCAGCCTCCACAAATGAGTGAAAACATTCAGTCCTTGACTCTGAATTTGCTAGAAGTTGGATTCCTTAAGCAGTACATGGACATAATTGATTGCATCCTACAATTCTTCATTGGCATGAAATTTTGAGGAAGACTATATAAGGATGAAAAATAAATATTTAAATATGAGGCAGCTTGTAAATTCCTAAAACATTTTAATTCTAGTGTGATTTATAGGAGACAAACACTGATGAATCCCTTCTCTGCATTTTCCATGCTAACATTTCTAAGAGATGTTGCCACTACTGTCTCTCTAAGTCAGGTAGCTCATTTTCCTGTCTGTATTGTCATTATGGTGATTTCTAAATGGACTACAGCAATCCCTAACCATAGTTCAGATATTTTAAAATAATGGCATGGATGATGTCATGTAAGGCATGAAGAAAATTATGTTGATAATGCACATTTAGAAAAATGGACATGGTGTGTAGCTTCTTTTCTGTACCTGAAGCTCTGTTCTTGAACATGGATGCACTAGCACCCTCCCTATCTGTGTCTCACCCAGCAAAATTTCAAAGTTTTATATTGTTTACAGCTATATTCCCTGTCTCTTGTATAGTGTGCAGCACTGAGTAAATCATTCAACAAGAATTTTAACAGAAAAATAAAAGTTAAATATTCAACGTAAGCATATTTGATTTTCAACCTCATTTGCAGAACATAAAGGACTACTTGAAAACAGAATTGCAGAATTGCAGGTATAGGTTCTATGCAGAATTATGCCGTAGAAATTAAACAGACACACACACACACACACATGCACACACACATACACACATACACACATACACACACACACAAATATATCAATCTGTTGGAGAATGGTTGAAAGAATTAGGAATAAAACCTGTGCCACTGCTTCTGGACACTGGAGCTCAATCTGAGGCACATTTTGCTGCTTGATTAAAACTAAATGATTCCAAGTGTGTTTGTGCACACTGAGATCAGTGTTCTAGTGACTCAGGAGACTAAGACAGAAGGATGGTAAGCTCAAAGCCACCCACAGCAACTTAGCAAGGCCCTAAGCAAGTTATGGCTCAGTGGTTAAGTGCCCCAGAGTTCAATCTCTGGTACCAAGAAAAATTAAAAATAAATAAATAAATAAATAATGAATAAAGACCAGAAATGAGGATGTTAGTAACAATGACAATAACCACTTTTGTGCCTAAGAATAGCATTACAAATAGTAGTTTCAAAAAATATTGGCATCAGGGCTAGAGTGGTTGCTCAGTGGTTGGAGCACTTGATTGGCATGCATGAGGACCTGGGTTTGAACCCCAGCACTACATACACAATTAGGTGTTCAACAAACAAAGTACAGATGAAAAACTAAATAAAGTCGAATCTGTCTCTCTCACTCTCTGCTTCTCTCTCTCTCTCTGGAAAAAAACATAATGGCATTAGAAAGATAGTAATTTTCCTTTCATTGTTTATATATAGACTTTTAAGTAGATAGTGAGTTTGGCTATATAAAAACTATACAAAGTAGAGATATGTTCTATTTAAGTACATATATACATCAAGTTTGTGATTTATAGTTTATTAAATTTTTATCTTGAAAAATTCATTCTTCATTTATTTTCCTTCTCATAATTTATAGGTGGTATAGTAATCTATTGTTTCCATTCAAAATACAATTGTTGAACAGTGTATTTATAAACAATTTTCCTCATTCTGAGAGTTCAGTGACATTGTGCCCAATTCTGAAACTGAAATAGATGCAGCTCACTTTTGAATATTTCCATTTCAAATATAAATATGAAGTATAAGCTCAGTTTTAAACATGTTGCTGCCTTCATTTAGGACCAGTTGATAATATTCAACAATTTCATATTTAATTCTGAAAGCTTTTCAATATAAACTCCTCTTAAAACTTCTATTTGGTAAAAATTTGGGAGTCACACAAGGTGTGTCATATTTTGCCTCATAATGCTTTATAAATTTCTTGGAGATTTATTTGAAAATATGTAGTTTTGCTGATTCTATATAACCCCAGATACAATTAAAATTTATGAATAGGGTCTCAAATAGTAACTATTTTCTTATTCTTACCTTTGATAAACCTAAAATACAAAATGAACCTATGTGGAGGCAGTTTTTCATTATTTCTTATTCAATTTATTCTTAGTAAAATGAAATCGCTGAGATTGTTTTCGGGATGTAATCCTGAAAAATGTGAAATATCTTCTTTCATCACACAGTTGTAATTTAAATCTATAAGTCAAATTTTCAACATCAGTTTTGCCTGATCAGATTAATATCTCATTTGAAACCAATGGGAATTTTATTATTGGAATAGAAAGAAATTATATATGTGTACATGAGTATACATGCATATATACACATATAACACATTTAAATATATACATACTTATGCACATACCTACACACATAGAAGGGTAATTTTATACCCAAAGATAAGTTATGTAATTTGCCTTCTGAAATTATTTTAGCTATTTTATCTGTAAAATGTGGATGGAATATCTGTGAATTGACAACAGAGTTATCATAAGGTTTTAATGAGATAATAAACTCAGTAGAGTTTGGCATATAAATCCCACACTAAATGGAGACTGTCTAAAAATATTATGCATTTTATTATATTATACATGACTATTTCAATGATCAAACATAAAAATAAGTTTTGGTATAAATTACAATATATGTTACACCTAAAATTTATCTTATTTGAATATTAACATATATGGAAATATATAAATTGTACACATAATATCTGGAAACTCATGAACTTTACATATATTTATTTAGCTGATAGTTCTTTGGTTTTGCAGATCTATTTATGATGAACTTCTCCCTCTTTAATTTTGTGGTTTAAATTTAATAAATAAGAAATCCTTTTGGGGGGATATGTAGGCCTAATATTTGGCTAATATATTAATCCCCTAATAAATTTTAAAATACTCTTGTTCCATAATACCCTGCTCCCTCTTCTTTAGTTTTAATTATGCATCTCAACATAGTTTTTTTGCTCAAGAAGTCTTGTTATGTGTCTTAACATAATTTTAAATGATCTATTTTTACCTTTCATTGGCTAATTGACTTTGGGCAAGTAAATATGAAAGTGTAGTACTTTGGTGAGACTGTTGTCTATCAAATGGTGGGATTGAATAAGAGTTGAAAATTCATTCACTTATAGAATTCAATACTTTTAGTCCTATTTTATGATTTTTGGTTGGACCACACTTCTTTAAACCTTTCTTCATGAACATATACCTCTCTCTTTAATCATTTAAATTGGTCTTCTCTGGACCTGCTCCAATATCTTTCCATCGTTTTGCCAAGTGAGCTGTCTGAGTGAGGTCTGCTGAAGGATTGTACACGCATGCTGATTTCTAGGAGAGTGAAATCATAAGTCAAATCAGAGGCAACACAAAATAAATCTTTTCATGGAAATTGTCACTATAAACTTGATATTGGTGCTCTCTTATTCTACAAACCATGACTTTCTTTAGCATTTTCTCTTTCTTGTGTTTTCCTCTATCATGTAGACATATGGTCCATGAAACCTAAAGATAGCATTTTCCCATCATTTCTATCCACATGACATGAATTTCATTTCCACTCAAGAAACCAAATCAATTTTTAAATTCCATCACAATTGGCAAAAATGTTGGTAAAAATCCATTTCGAACACAACAGATTTTCCCTTCTATAGTTTTTATTATCTGTGATATATTTGTGTTATTAAAATATAGGAAAGAGGATTATTGAGGTCCACATGTTTCCCAGGTAATCTCATTAGACCCCTTCATTGGAGGTTTTTAGTCTAAGTTGTTGCTAATATTCTAAGGGGATTTTGCCTTAGGGTTTCTCTGACCAAATCTATTTCAGAATCATGAAAGACAAAAGTTTGAACAAGGTTCTAAGATAAAATAGCATGGTGTCTTCTAATTAATTCTTACTCAGAGATGCCATAATTATTTTTATAATTCAGTTTTTCATCATTTAATTTTATATTGTACAATAACATCTTGGAAAAATATGTTAATTTTTATTATTTGTTTATTTTTTGTAATAAATTTATCATCATTCAAAAAGGTAGATATAGGAAACCAGCCTCTTATTTGTGACACACAACCCACGTTCTATAGATAGAAATAAATAGTAATAATATATCAGGCATGGGAAATGAGGAGTCCAACTCTATCTTTTCCCATTCCATTTGTAATGTTTATGAAGCTAACTGTATTTAAACAACAAAATCTTCATAAATGAATCTTTGGGTATTTATGTTATTTTAAAGCCATCAGATATAATTTTAAGGATTATGGAAGGCAATTGAAATACATTGAGGCTTGTAAAAAAGGAAAATGTAAAACCATGGAAATTATAATTAACTCATCATGAAAAAATGCAGGATCAATTTGTGAAGAATTGGAAACCCATGAATTTAGCAAAACAAATGCTACATTGAGATTGGTAATGCTAGACAGTGTTTCCCACTGTGACTAACCATCAAGAGTATAGTCCAAAAGAAGCAAAGCTGTCAATCTTCCTGGACTTTATTGAATTCTGGATTTGATCCTGTGCATCATTTCCCTTAGAATTTCACCCTGGGTCTCACCCATAAATGCAAACTATCAAAGTTTCAAATTTAGCAATTTTATTCTTCAGGGTTTGCTTAAAACATTTCTGTTGCTGGAAGTGTTATGATACTACTAAGTAACTAGATGATTGGCTAAAATATATCTCAAAACAAATATTGAACTACTGATATTCAGCCCACAAATTACTATCCCTCCCACTCTCACCTCCCTCTTATGCTGTCTGTCATAGCCTTATTCAGAATAATTTGAAATTCAATTATCCATATGCTTAGGTCAAAAACTTTGTTGTCAGTCTATTCTTATGTTTTTATCATACCTCCATATCTGATTCTTCAAAAAAAATCTCCTTACTTCTACCTTCAACATATATCTTGTGTTTAGCTAGTTTCTTGTTATACCTATCATTAATATTCACACATAAAATCAATACGTATCTAGTGTAGATTATAATAATCTAGTCTGTCTACTTATAACACTGGTCACTTCCCTTCACAGAATATACATATATCTGTGTACATATGCACACATATATATGTTCATATATATACATGGAATCATATGTATATAATTTCACTCGCATATATTTACCAACTTTATGTGGTATATATTATTAGCGTGGTATGTATTATGTGGTGTGCCCAGCACACATATGATAAATGGAATCAGAGAGTCCAGATAGGTTTCCTGTAGTCATAAAACTAGGAAGTGGTCAAACCAAGTAGTTCACCTGCAGAGTATGAAATTTTAACCATCACTCTATAATTCTATGAAAAGACAAATCGATTCATTTTAGTCAACTCAACAAACCCTAATGGAGCAACTGCTTTTAAAATTTTGCCATGTGTGATTGGATACTTAAAGCTGTGTGAGGCTTTTAGATCAAATTGACTTAGAAAACATAAAATATAAGACTATTAAATGAAGTATGCTAATTAATGAACATTAGATGATCTCTGATCTCACTTATTTTATTAGGTTGACTGGGTCTTTCAAGGCTACTATTCTAACGGCTTTTATGAACAAAGAGAATTTATTGGAAATTCCATTCATAATTAAACATTGTGAACTTTTCAAAACATTAAAGAAACTGGCGAAATTCATTCAAATGTGGACTAATATCTGAGGTTGTAACTTACCAAACATTTTGAAAACTGGAGACTCATGCTGTAATTTCTTGGCACAAGCATAGAGTTTGGAGTTGTAAGAAAGAGTATATTAAGTCAATATCCAGCATGGGGGTTAATAAAAGCAAGATAAAAACCACATAGCTTATTTAACGTTCCCCTAGGTAGGCGTGACTCAGGGAGATTGGTTCATATCAGACCACAAAGACCACAAAGAGTCAGCTTTCAAGACATCCAAGGCAGTGTTTAAGTCTGGAAAAGAATTTAAATGCTCACTACATAAGACATAAACAGTACTCTAATCAGTCATATTCATGCTATGAAAAGTAGCTGTTGTTTCAGGAAAAATGTTTACTAAATGGCTATTCAGTGGTCATATGATTTTCCAGCTCTGAAATGTGTGTAAGGAAAACATACAAGCTAATCAAATATAGACTTTGTATTAAAGATTTCAGAGTCAATCAATTCAGAACTCAAAACTATTTGAAGTAAAAACTATTAGAATTAGTAAAATGGTATGAACTAAAGAAAGAGCAATTACTTGGTAAAATTCAGGCAAGGAGCACAGTACTGAAGGATAAGAGGCTTCTACTGATGATGATTTTGGGACAGGACTATACAGGAACAGGAGTGAACACGCACAGCAGAGGAAAAATAGTGGTCACATTTTACAAAACTTGATAAACTTGAGTCAGATCTTAATTAAATAAGACAGTGACTTCTTTTATAACTTTTGACTATTTCTATACAGAGTGCATGTGGAATCCAATCTGTCTTCAAATTTACTTTAATCTCAGAACTTGAAATATGCAGGAGGGATGTTGATGATGACCACCTGATGATCTGAGGAAGCCACAGCACTGGCCAAGTGGCATGAACTTGAGGTCATAGGAAGGTCCTTAAGGACTTGTGCCCTGTGCAAATTCTAACATTAGGTAGCATAGATAGAAGAGGCAACATTTCTGTGGAGGGAAGATAAAACTAGATATGCTATGCCTTTCTTTTCCTGTGGAATGAATCCGTTTGACTCTAGAGGTTCCACATTTGAGACATTTATTTCATCTTGCCAGATATTCAGGCATTAAGATTTCTAGTCAGTAAGTTTTTAAAATTTCCTACCTGTGTTACACCTTTAATGCCTCAACTTCATTGTTCTCAGTCCTGTACTATCCCTCTATATTGATTGATCAGAAATCACTTTTCTCTTTTTTTGAGAGAGGGACAGTGAGAGAGAAAGACAGAATCAATTTTATTTAGTTTTCATGTGGCTTTCATTTCTCCAACACTTCATGGTATACATGGTGCTGGGGTACAAATCCACGTCCTCATGCATGCCAGGCAAGCACCATAACCACTGATTCACCGCTCCAGCCCCCAGGAAGCACCATTTATTGATGATTCCCTAGTTAAAATCTTGATCTCAGGACACCAGCACCTACAGTGAGTAAGTTTCTCAAGAGAAATTAAAAACCACATGATTTCATAAAGAAATCATTAACAACTATTGATAGGCAACATTTTGAATTGAGTCTATTTCAAAAGAAATGATATAGAAAATTTCTGAAAACCTCAGGAAGAACCATTTTCTCTTTTTTCAAGTACTCTTTCTTATTTATACTTGTGCATGACTCTAAAATCTTGGTAATTTGAACCAAGTGTGGTGGTGCACACCTGTAATCACAGTGGCTCAGGAGGCTGAGGCTGGAGGATCACAAATTCAAAGACAGACTCAGCAATTTAGCAAGGCCCTAAGCAACTTATCAAGATCATGTCTCAAAATAAAAAGGGCTGAGGATTTGGCTCAATGGTTAAGTGCCCCCAGGTTCAATCCCTGGTAATTTGAGTAACTATAAAAAGAAAGAGCACTTATTTAGTATGTGTTATGTGCTAGACAGTATATTAACTAATTAGCATTTATGCTCATATCATTTGAAATTATTTCTAAATAAAAATTTTGGTCAAGAGAAATTCTAGATTTCATAAAACTCATTACACTTTTTCCCAGAGGAAAATAAAAGTTATATTTCATTCTTATTTCCCCTATAGACATTAATTTTGAGCTTATACAAATGAATAATGATATCTCTCAGATATATGAAAACTTGCATTTCTATCCCTGCAGTAATCATATTACTGCTAAGATAAATAATTGATATTGCTTCAAAACATAACTAATATGAATTAAGGAAATAGTTATGAGTATTCATCCCCTAATTAATAACATTTTTTTCTCTTTCAGTTCAGGGTTTTTTCCTTGAACAACTTATAAAAATTGGCTTATAAATAGTTTCATTGCTTTATTAATTGCAGGCTTGCATATATTATATATATATATACTATACAGATACTCCTCAGTTTGTGATGGAGTTTTCTCCATAACCTGTTGGAAATTGGAAACATCTCAGTTGAAATATGCATTAATTCATGGACGTACCCATCTCTGCAACTCAGCAACACAGAACCCTGTAAAGCACCGGTAGTTCTCCCTTGTGACTATAGCTGATGGGGAGCTGCAACTCACTGCCCAATCCAACAACAAGAGAGAGTAGGCACTTATGGCCAGCTTTGGCAGAAGACCAGAATTCATTGCTTGAAGTATGGTTTCTACTGAATGCATATCACTTTTACATCATGTAAAAAAGTCAAAAAATTGTGAGTCAAGCCATCCTGAATTAGGAACTATCCATGTCATATTTAAAAAAATTTTGTCTCCTGTACTTTTAAAATTTCATCTTACCCTGTGGCTCTTGTCCATTTTTTAAGACCTTCATCTAGTTCTCATCTCCCACAATGCTGAGTTCCTTTGGAATGCAGTTTCTAGACTTTGACTCAAGTTTTTTAATCTGCTTTATCAATGACACCACCCATTCTTTCAATGCCCTCACTTTCTCCAAGATAAATGAACAGAAACTGTTTTTAATTCAGAGTTTTCTGCTCTTCTTTTTCTGCATCATTGGCAGATTTTTCTCTACAAGAAGATGTCAACTGAAATGTTTGCTACGTAGGGTATCATTTAAAGACAGTATAAAAATTGCCTTTTATTTCTTTTCTCTGTCTTGTAATCTTTTCTTAAAATGGAACTTATTTCAAATTTTAAAACTTTTGTACGTTTTTGCTAAACAATCACAGGAAAGTGCTCATGCCTGTGTTTTCTCCAGGCATCACATAATTTTATACAAAGATACAAACTAAAAGTCCAAGAAAAAGGCCACTTAAAGATCATAAGAAAACCATCTCTGTCATTTTGTTAAATATACGGCAACATTCTGATGGTTGTAAAATACGTGTAATGTGTAATTTTATGGGAAAGTCTGCCTCTGCTCCTACATATTTAAACATAAGTCCATGGGCCCAGAGAAATGTGAAATTATACCCACAATCTATTTGCTTGAGATGACTCAATGTTAAGATCCATTAAAGTGAACAACTTCAAGTAAACTTAGAACTTCAAATGAGAACCATATACATCTTTTAAACACAGAATGGAGAAATATTTCAGGTAAATAAAAAGAATCTGGCATAATTTGGGGGAAAGTAAACACCCTATATTTATGCATCTATTTTAATAAAAAATAGCATTTTGGGGTAAATTTATATCTTTTTTACTTTGGAGTAAATGGTAAAGAATAGAAATAATTCACATTTATCTTAAAGGTAAATAAAACTAAAGCTTATCTCAGTTGTTTAATTATTATAGTAAATGTATGTTTCTTTTGAAAATTTTAGAATAATAGACACAAAATATTAGGAAGGCATTTTCCAAATATATTAATGTGTTTCACATTCCTAGCATTAGTCATGCTGAGATACAAAGACTTCTAAAATTCAGTGGTTTTCAAGACTTGAAGTATTCCTTCCTCCCATGCTAACTGTCTGTCTCACATTTCCAGGATTATAGAACAGGTGGTAGCTGGAGAAGTTGCACTTGTCTAAGTATAGGGAAAGAAAATTATGGTAAACCACATTTTGGTTCTTAAAGCTTCTGTTGAGATGTGACTTATCACTATGCTAATGTTTCATTGGCTACAGAATATTATTTTATCACACCTGCGTTAAACAGAGAAGGGAGGAATAATGGCCCTCGGGGCTGGAGTACTACAGATTTGGGTGCTGAATTGGTCTCTTTCAGTCCTCTTCAGCTGTACCCTTTCAAATGAAATCGCCACTCCTCGAAAGCAGAATATTGAAACAGTTTAGCCTGTAACAGTTCAATACTTGGTTTCTTTCTTTTCCTTTTTTTCATTAATATTGTATTTGACAGTGTATTTCATGGGCAAATTTATTCATTTATATCATCTACGAAACCACAGAAAATTTAATTGACCAAGAATCTACACAAAGATCTTGTAAATTTATAATCTTTCATTCATGTCTCAAATTATGCTAGTAAATAAAAGAATGACACAGTGAACTGTGAATTTTTTCAGGGCTAAAACCGTGAATGACTCACCTTTGTAAATCTTCCAACTCCTGGTATATTGTACTTGCATACAGGAAACACCCAAAAACAAAAAAAAGTGAAATAAAGTACAATTCAATGTATGTGTGAAAAGCATTTGATATTTTAGTAGCTTTCTGTTTACTGTCTTTATTATTCAGTCTGGAAGCCATAAACTAACATGGCTATGATTCTTGAAATCAGTATATTACAAAATATCGCAAATCTGCAAAATAGCATGATTATATGTTACGAAATAACATACCACCACAAGTATAGGTATAGTTTAATTTAATATGGTAACAAAATAGCATGATCTATATAATATCTTACAAAATAAGAAGTAGTTCTGGCCAAAATACATTATTTAAAAAAATCAAGATACATGGCATACTCACCATTTCGTTTTATGTACTATGTATGAATACAGGGAGATTTTACACCAGGCTAATTAAATAAATGGTAACTCAGTGGTGGGAGTGCTTGCCTGGCATGCACAAGGATTCAGTTTCAAACCCCAGCACCACATTCACAACTAAGTATCAGAGAAGTGAAGACTGGATGAAGAAATAAATAAATAAATAAATAAGCTTTCATATATTAGAATGGTTAAGGAAATCACCTTAATATAATAAGATACAATTTAACTCTAAAATTTATGCAAATTTATTTATTTCACATTTCTTGGTCAATACAAGAGTACTTCAGGATTTTGCAAAAAACAAATAAGCTCATAATCAGGCAACAGTACCATTTTAATCCTTGGTTTATAATAAGCCAAAAAAAAAGCCTCAGTGACAAATTTATTAAGGTGTTCATAGTTTATTTTAGACTTACGTTCTAGTATGTATTTGCCTATTATGTGTTTACAAGAAATACGTATAAATTTTTCATTTACCTACAGTTTATTTTGCCAGTTAAGAAAAGTGTTTGCTTTAACTTTATTGATATTTGAGGGTCATTTAAAAGGTGTTCACTCAGTCCTCAGTTGACCATTGCTGTACAACAAAAGGCAAAGTGTAGCTGAATCAGATGCATTGGGGCACATCTGTCATTTTTAAGTTTGTCTTAGAAATTGTGCAGTGTGGACAAAGACGAAATGTGTGCTTACCCTAAGTAAAGCCTAACAAAATTATAATTTGTGATATTTTCCCCTAATTTAACATTGCCCCCTTTTTATGGCTGATTTTTATTCTTCTCAATAAATTGATCAGAGTTGTAAGTTTTGAAGTGTGAAGCTCCAAATTTCCTAAAGGTCATTTAATATACTATCCTCATACCTACCAAGAACCAAGGCATGAAAAAGTACTTCAATAATTCTACAGCTGCTGTAATATTGAAGAGCTGTGTAGGCACAATAGAATCAGTAAGAAACAGATATCTAAATCTGTAGGCTGGAAGTTTTTATATGCTATTTATTCAATTATTCTGTGCATAGGGAAATTCTGATTTATTAAAATCTTAATTTTTTTATAAATTTAGCATATGAAGAGCTTTTACTAGAATTAAGGTTGAATGAGTGCTACCTTACATTTTCTCCTACAAAACTAAGTGACTGGCATAGGCAAGAAAATTGTTAAACACATAGAGGCACACAAATATGGAGAGATATATTTAGAACTGTCAACATGATATGATGACACATGATGTAATCTAAAACAGGAAAAATTGCACTACAAAATCTTGTGTAAGAAAGCACACAAAGCATATTATAAGGCAAAATAAAGCATACTTTATCAGCACTTTTCTGGAAAAAGATAATCAGAATGGATACTGATAGGAGAAAAGGCAATCTGTAGTCTTTCAATATGTACTGTCAAATCATGGCAAGCCTTGTGCACTGATAGTTTTATAACTGAGTTTGTCTTTCTCCGAATAAAACTGTGCATTTATCTAAGGAATGCACAGGAAATACAGGATACAGGTAAACTAACATGGAGGTAATAGAGAGGAATGAGCTGTATAAATTAAATAATTGTTCTGTTTTTCTGTTCAATAACTACTTAGTCAATGGGTAATATGTCTCTGACTTAGGTATTGCAAATACAAAAATGATTAAGACAGAGGAGTGACCTGTCTTTGTGGAACGTGCATTCTATTCTGTTAACAATTACGTGGAAAAATTAGAGCCCTCTGGAATTAGTGTTTCAAATAAAAATTAAACTCTTACTTTCCAAGATTAATGCCCAAATGTAGAGGAATGTTATTTTGATAATTTGAAAGACTCAGATTCAGAATAATGCAGATTAAAAAGGACCTATGAGACCTTGGCAAAATGTATTACAATATTTATTATATTGGTGGTAAAAAGGTAAAATGACACAGACACATTGGAGAAAAATGGTAACTTCTCAAAAAGTTAAATATCAGTTTAGCATGTGACCCAGCAATGCCATTCCTGGGAATTTACCCAAGAAAAATGAAATCTTATATCAAAACAGACTTGAAATATTAAAAAAGAACTATTTACAATATCAAAATACTAGGAATAACCCAAATGCCTATCAACTGATGAGCGAAAAATGAAATATAGAATATCCAGATGATGATATACTATTAAGCAATAAAAAGGAAGAAACCACTAATACTACATGGATGAACTTTATAAATGTCATTTAAAATATTTAGAAAAAGTAAATTTAAGCCAGGTGCCATGGAACACACCTGAGGTTGAGGCAGAAGGATCACAGGTAGCTGGAGTTCAGTCACTAGTAGTGGGAGAAAAAATAAAAGGTAAATAAACAAGAAAGGAAGCAGATTAATGGTTTCAGGACTGAGGATGGGAATGGGAAATGATTGCAAAAGGTCATGATGGACTACTTGGGTTCATCCTTACATTACAAACTGTTGTGATGATGACTGTATACTTCTATAATTTTACTAAAAATTATTGATTTTTGTTCCAAAAAAATAGTGAGTTTTATAGTATGTAAATTATATGTTACTGAAGCAATTTGGAAAAAAGTACATCTATCTTTTAATTATAAACTGCAAAATATAATTATCATAAGATTAAATGCTTTAAAAACAATATCAATGACAATCAGAATTGATAATATCACTAACTTAAAATATAACTAATACACTAAATAACAAGTAGAAAATTCTGGCAGTCAACCCATTTGATGACAATTGCTTAAACATTTATTTGGTGATCATGTGTTCTATATTATATTTAATTTATAGGTACTAATGTTATTTTTAATAATTGGATGGCCAAACCTATCTTTATAACAAAATTTTCTTTTTCTAAAGAAAGAGAGAGGGAGAGAGTAAAAGAGAATCAATTTTATATATTTTTTTAATCTGGCGTTTGATTCTCTGACACTTAGTTCTATATGTTTGCTAGGGTTCAAACCATGGTCCTTGCACATGCCAGGCAAGCACTCCAACTGCTGAGCCAATGCTCCAGCCTGATAACACAATTTTCATTTTTGAAAATTGATATGTTTCTATTTCTGATGTTATTTAGTTTAAATGATTTAGTTTCATGATACAAAACAAGAAAGAATATGTAAAGAATAATCAATCTTAAAGTTCACTGTGATAATATTCTGAGTTCAGCAATCATTGAGGATATGTAGCTACTTGATGCAATGGATATTAAAACGGAATATTCTTTTGTCTAATATATTACACATTTGAAAAATATCCCAAGATGTGAGTCTTTCAATGTCACTTAATTCAACTTATATTTTTATTTTGTACTCTTGTAAAATCTCAGCAGCAAACATGCAAGGTGATAAATTTGACAATTTTGATGACACTGAAAATAAAGGATGTGTACATATGTGCTGAACACAATTCTGAGTCCTTCATATGATATGATAACATAAGCCCACAACATTTTTTGGGGGAATATGAAATCAGAAATGTAAAGATCAGATAACTTAGGTCATTTGCTCTTGTTCTCTGTTTGGAAGTCCAAATTTAACTATTGAGACTCAATTCTGTTTAAACTCATAACCTGAACTTCTCCTTAACATATTTAACAACAGGAAACCCACTACCTACTTCCTGTTGAAATCTGCATTTTACTGAATTAATGTCTAAAACTATGAGCATTTCCATTTTACAAACAGGGAAATTAGGTATATGAAAGCTGGACTGTGCACATCTGTGCTGTATCTGATTCATACAAAAGAGTATATGTAATTATTTAGGTATATTGTGAACTGAATACTGATGATCAAAATCAGGAAAGAACAAGAGAACAACTTTAACTGTGTGTGTACTTCCCACAGTCAATACCCTGGCACCGTTCTCTTGACTTTTAAAATAATATCATTTATGAATATCTACATTGTTTGTTATTGTGACTGACCTTTAGTCACATGCTACAATATTGCATATACTCCACTGCAACCTCTTTACCTAAATGGAACTGTTTCCAAGTTTTATGGAAGTTGTTGTATACACCTCTATTACTTTTATTACCGTACTCAAATATTTCATTGCTTTAATAATTTATGTATTCTTTTCCACATCATTGGATATTTGAGCTGCTTTCAGATTTTGCTATTATTAAAAACTTGCTTAAAATATTTCTCCTCATTCATATTTGCAAGAGTGTTTCTATGTTCCTAAAGTAAACTACAGGCTAAATATATAAGCACATTCAATTCCATATGATAATACCAATTCTTTTGCAGAGTGGTTTCGTTCGCTCTCGTCCCACCTTCATTGTGTAAAAGGTCCATATACTTGAACTTATCATAGAAGTAATCTTATCCAGGAATTTAGTTCATATAAAGTGCTTTTTATACATTTATGGCCTTAATATGCATTAAAATAGAGTTGAACATATTTTCATATATTTATTCTCTTTTTTATTTGCTCTTATTTGAATTTATCACAATTTTATTTACCTTTTGGCATCTTTTCCTTTTACTGATATTTGATTTCATTATATATTTTGAATATTAATATTTCAGTTAAAATATTTCATGTTTGTGGCCTGACTGTACTCCTTTTATCAAGTTTTTGAGTAAAAAGTTTTTATAAAGTAATATAATTTATCATTATTTTTTCAGTGACTACAACTTTATAGATTGCTCAGGAAATCTCATTACAACAAATGACATAGCTTAATTTTTCTAATTGTTTTAAACATAACCATGATCTTCATTACATTTTAAACATGATATCATATTATTAATAATATAAACCAGTTTATAATTTTTTCAATATTCAGGTTACATTCTTTCCAATGCATTTTATGAAAATTGTAACATTAAGAGATCCAAAAAATATACATAGCATCCAGATATAAAATATATTCACCACTTAGGCTGGAAAGGAGGCTCAGCTGTTGAGGGCTTGCTTGGCAAGCACAAGAACACAGGTTCAATCACAGCACCTCATATGCAACTAAATGGAGGAAAAACAAAAATCAGATAAAAACAATCCATTTCAGTCTTCTTTTTCTCATTCTTAAAAAATAAGAATATATTCACCACTTAAATGCTATAATAATTCTCCTTTTATCCTTTTTTTTTTTTTTTTTTTTTTGAGGCAAGATCTCCCTAAGTTGCTTGGGACCTTACTTAGTTCCTGAGGCTGACTTTGAACTTGCAATCCTCCTGCTTCAGTTTCCCCAGCAGCTGGAATAACAGGTGTGAGCCACTGAGCCCAAGTATTTCTTATTTTTAATGTTTTTTAAAGATATTATAGGCATCCTACATATTCTCCTAAATAATGTCACATTAACTAGCATTACAGTTTGGATGTTCCCCCTCTCCCAAAATAGCTCATGAAATGAAAGCAGGGTCCCCTATGTAGTGAGTTTCAGAGGTGGGGCTTTTAGGCAGTGTTTGGGTCCTGAGGACTCTAACTACATCAATGAATTCATAATTTGAATGGATTAAGTGGGAGGTGGTAAAAACTACAGGCAGGTGGGGCATGAAGGAAGGAGGTCACTGGGGATATGATTTTGGGGACCTTTGCCCCCTCTCTCTCTTTCTCCTCTGCTTCCTAGCTGCCATGAGCTTGTCCTCCGCTGTGCCCTTCTGCCATATTTTCTGCCTACCATGAACTGAACCCTCTTAAACTGTGAGCCAAAATAAATCTTTTTTCCTTGTGTTAGTCAGCTTTTCATCACTGTGACCAAAATAGCTGACAAGAATAAATTAGAAGAGAAAAAGTTTATTTGGGTATCATGGTTTCAGAAATCTAATCCATGGTTAGCTGATTGTGGACTCCATTGCTCTGGGCCTGAGGTGAGACACCATGGTGGAAGGACATGGCAGATGAAAGCTGATCAGCTGAAGGCTAGGAAGCAGAGAAAGAGAGGAAGAGAGCACATGAGAACACTTGGCAGGCCAGAGACAAAACATGAATCCTAAAGGCATACCTTCAGTGCTATGCATGTTCCAACGACACCCTACAGTTACACCTAAAACAGCAGCCTTTCAAATTACTAACCCATTGAATGGATGAACCCACTGATTAGGTCACAGCTTGCATGATCTGATCATTTCACCTCTGAACATTCATGCAAAATCTATCACATGAGCTTTTTGAGGGACACCTCACATCCAAACCATACTTCAAGTTGTTCTTGTTCAGTGTTTTGGTCACAGACATAAAAAGCAGATTGACACCACCACAAATTGTATTTGTTTACCTTTTTTCCGTCGAGTAAAATTGACAATCAGCAAAACTAGCATACTGGGAGAGTCATTTAATGAATTGTGATTTATGCATATGCTTATGTAACAAAAATCAGTTTCAATGTACTATTCCATTAAAAAATTTAGACTCAGTTTTCCATCTTATTCTTGACTTCTTAAGATTTCTTTTGGAACTTTTAGCATTTTTATTGCTTATTAATTCATAGTATTGTTCCTAAAAAAGCTGGAAACTTTTCAGACAATCCCTTTAGTAAAGCAGTGCCTTAAAATACATGTTTGAGTTACTGTACCCATGATCTGGTTATATTATAAATTGAAATCCCATCGGAGACTTAAGTCCCTTCCATTGGCTTCAGATGCCATAGTCCACTTTTAAACTTGTTTTTTAGCCATCTATACTCTTTTCTGCTTTACTCACATAGCATAAAAACATGGGTCATGATTGTCAGGTATGGAACATGGTAATTTAATGAAGTTAATCTACTGCTATTTAAAAAATACTGACACAGTACAAAGATGTGTATATTATAGAAACTGTATATAACAAAAAGTAATAATGAAACACAAACATCACTTTAGGAGTCAGTTAGATACCTTGCAGGAAGGTAATCAGCCACAAAACAGCCTAGGATCAAGAGGATCAACATATCTATCCCCTGCAGGTACAGTTTGGCAAGTGCTCTTCAGATTACACTCCCTGAGGATGTTCAGAAATTACTATGAACACTCACGAGTTACCATAAAGTGTCTGAGTCTCTCAAGAGGAATTCAGGATATTTCCCAAAGGGCTGAATTTGCCAGGACTTGCATTGCAACGTGGAATGGCTTGGTGATTCTTTAGCACTTTTTTCCCCAGAGAATTGTGGGCCCAGAAATGGATGTGATCCCAAAGTAGGGGCAACTGTTTCATTGTTGCTGTTATTAAATAAATCCAAGTTTAAACTGCACAAATTTCCACTTACTTAGTTTTATTCAACAATCCTAGGTAGAATAAAGCACATTAAAAGGCAGCGAACAAACCCAAACCAAAACACAATGATGGTCGGGCATTATTCCTTCTGATAAGTGAGCATTACAGCGAGTCAGTTGGACTTTGTAGTGAACTGAGAACTGCACAGCCTTTATTAGGATCCTGAAATGGAGCAGCATCTTCATACTTCAAAATGAAGAAGTGTACCTAATATATATTTTTTAAATTATCAATCCTGAGAAGTAATGAAATAATACTTTTATAGTTTAGGAAAAGTGTTTGTTAAGCAATGACTGCAATTAAAATTAGTTTGACAAACATTCATCAAGTGGCCATCATTTTCTAGCCACTCCATTAAACGATTACTGAGAATTCAGCAAAAAATAACGCAGACAGGACCCCATGGTCATGTTATAGAACACGCAATAAAAGGTAATCTTCATAATGAGTAACAGGAAGGAGGCACTCTAACACTGATACATAGGGAAGTGTCAGGGGTTTTAAATGTAGTCTGGAGGATCTTGAGAAAGTACTAAAAGGGGTGACAATAATTTGAGAATTAAAGTTTGAGTTAGTTGGTACGTGGGGGCCGATAGAATAGTGGAAACAACTGGGGCAGGGACGTAGGTTAAAAAAATAGCATACTAAGGATAATGAATAGTTTGTGGGTATCTCTTGAAACAGAGAAACAAACATAGACATTCTGTAATATAAAATTATGCATGAAAAAGAAGTGGAACTTTCACTGAAAATTAACAATAAAAACAAACTGTGAAAATGAGTTAATTTTTTATTGAAATTCACTTATTACATTTATATAAGCATAGTTGGTCAAAATATGAAATATATACATGAAATATATACATATACATATACATGGCTCTTAAAGTATCAAAAGTTACTCCTATATATATAGTATGTATACAATTTTAAAGTGTGACACTAGTCAAATTTAACTTAGGATCTCTTTTCAAAATTTTAAATAATTCTTTAGCAAACTAAGTTTAATGAGACCTGACATGTCCTTCAAAGATAAGATAAGAAGATAGAAACTGTGGGTAATAGGAGAAAAATAGTGCTATTTTATGATTATTCAATGGAAAATCTATCTTATTTAATAAACCTATTTCATCAATGTGATAAGAACTGCATATACTGAAATATCTTAAAATTAATCTGTAAGGCAGCACTAAAAAAAATACTGATTCTTCAACCTGCCCAGAGAGTTTCTGTTATAATTGGTCGAGGGTAAATACTGGGCATCTATGTTTTAAACTCTGCTCGGTGCACTGAAGGTTCAAAATCACTATTCTGGGCCTGAAATATTTGCTAAATATTTGGTGAAATAAATTAATTCAAATGTATAGGGTACAATATTTTGATAACTGCAAAAGAAAAATGAAAGAAAATGAACACACACGGAAGAAAAATAAAGCCAGTATATGCAGCTGGCTCAAGTGAACACTACCAGACACAAAATCTGAAAACTGAAGGAGTGAAAAAAATAAAAAACTGAATGAGTGAATCAGCTTGCCTCTAAATAGGGAGTTTGCTTTTGAGGTCAGAATCCTGTGAACAGATAGGATTCCACAGGTTCAGTGACCTTTGTCAAAGGACAAAATTAAAACAAGTTTTACAAAATGAAGTTTTTAAAAGTTGTTGCAGATGTATTTGTGTGTTGCAGAATGCCCTTTTAAAACACAACATCACAGAGATGGAGAGTTATTAAAATTTCTCTGCCTTTCCTCAGTTTTTCTTCTTTGTCTGTACCATTGCTTAAGCCTTGTGAACGCAGTCATTTATAGGGAACTCCATGCCAAAGTGACACAAAATAAATTCTGACTCTTGCTTTGGGAAGGATAACTCAGGGATGACCACAGTGAGCCTATAGCCACTTACATCCCACAAAAGCAGAAAGATGGGGGTGGGGGTCATAGCACGGACTTAGGAAGGAGTCAAGGGAATCAGAAAAGACCTGGGAAATAAGTAAATAAGCCCTGGAAAGCACCGATTATTATCTGGAAATAGATACCCATGAGCATAGTAGCTGGGGTTCTGCAAAGAAAAAAGTAGCCAGAGAGAGAGAGAATAAGAGAGAGAGAGAGGGCCAAGCTACAAGAAAAGACATAAGTAATGGGGATGACGGGAATTTGCAGCTAACCCCAGATTAGCTACTTTCCACCAGCTTCCAGCCTCCACCCAGGGACACATGATGGAGAGAAAGGAGTAAGGAGTTCACTAAGGTTTATGGAGTTCAGAGATCTATATGAAAATTTAGGTTAAAAGTTTGAACATATGATAGCTTTAATCTAACTTATTTCTACAATACCACAAACAGCTCAAAAGTAAAGAATCCATCATTTTGAGAATATAGACAAAAAGCTCTACTTAAAGCCTACTTTATCATCTACTGGAGCATTAGTGATCAAGCACTGTAGGATATTTCTAGGTTTCCATATTAAAAATATGATCTTACCATGAAATAACTGTACTTACCACCTATAACCCAGCCATTAATTTACGTTTCACCTAATAAAAATACAAATATTCTTAAAATACATCTGAAATTGCCTTTAGGAAAATGGGTTTCCTCAGGGGATTGGTTCCAAGACAGCCCCAGGGGATAAAATCTGCAAATGCTCAAGTCCCTTATGAAAAAATGTCACAATGTTTGTATATAAACTGAGTACATCCTCCTATATACTTACCTCATTTCCAGATTACTTATCATACCGAATGTAAATGTAAATTTTTGTAATATGTATTGTTGTATTTGCAGTCATAGCCTGTCCAAAAGAAGAGGGAGAAATACTAAGCTGAAGAACAAAAAATATAAAACTTTCCCACTATCTTTGTCTTGCATCCAAACAGAGAAAGAAATATTTTACTATTGTATTATTACTAAGACTGATGCTTAGCACATTTGTGAGGATGTGGTTATCAAATTAAACAACTCACCCTCTATTCTTGTTCAGTCTTTTATAACAAATATTACATTTTCAGGACTGGAGTGGTGGCTCAATGGTAGTAGCACTGGCCTGGCATGCGTGAGGACTTGGGTTAGAGCCCCAACACTACATATACTATGATGTGTCACAGCAATGAAAGTCACATGAGAAACTAAATAAAACTGATACTCTTTCCATCTCTCTCTTTCTCACTTTCTCCCTCTCTTAAAAAAAAATTAAAAGATATCCCTTGCTCTTGGATAGGCAGAATTAATATAATAAAAATGGCCATTCTACCAAAAGCTTTATATAGATTTAATGCTATCCCTATAAAGATACCTATGTCGTTCTTTAAAGACATAGAAAAAGCAATTCTCAAATTCATTTGGAACAACAAGAAACCAAGAATTGCCAAAGCACTACTAAGCAAGAAAGAT